>QXVX01006784.1:0-30220 GCA_013436065.1 Halocynthia aurantium
GCTGCCAGAATTACAGTAGTAGCAACCACACAAGTAACGCCGTAAATCACCTGAGATCGTCAGTGATTGAACCTTAAAAAGGGATTGCACAGAAGGTTTCAACTTGAAGTATTCAGGAAATGTCAATAATTCATGTAGGGCAATCTGATGCGATCTGTTAAAAATATTTTTCGTTTAATAAAGTATCTTATCAAATGACAGCTTATAAATATTACAATGGATATATCCAGTGTTTGAAGTGAAAAATGGATTACTTTAATTAATAAGATCCTTCAAAATATCTGTGATGAGTAATGATGATTTATCTCTGTAACATAACGGTCGAATAATTGAGGAAAAGTTATTAATGTATATATAGAGGATAACAGGATAATTACTACATTTCAGAATAGGACAATAAGTTTTATTTTTCATTTTTTGTTCACATATTTATAATTAATAAGATATTTTCAAATCATAAACTGAATATCAAGTCCTAAATTCTACCAGGTATTTCATTTGATATATAATTATAATATGTCTATTGCATGAGTAAAATCTATTCCAATCTATATGATGTCTATCGTATATAAAGTCAAAGATTCGCGTGAAACAGAAGCCCGAAAATATGCTCCCGTGGGATATGGACTTTTGACAGATTTGAATACTTGAAAAATGGGATTCTACATTAAATATTAATGGCGTAAAGTAATTAATCAGTTACGGCTAATGTATTATCACTGCGAACTAGACTGTAACCTGAGATGGTTAAAACAACTCAAGGTCACCGCATTCTTTACTTTAAATATTCACTACTAATCTCAACTGCAAGCTGATTGAAATAATAATGATATGGAAAGTACCTAATTATATAGAGGGTTTGATCCTCTATTCCCTTCAGACAACGACCTGGCGAAATTAACCAAGACTAGCAACTGTGTAGTCTATGTATTGGGTTACGAGAGCACTAGGATCCATCATATTTCGTTAAAGATATGGATATTACCGTGATCTAGATACATATACTTTGATTCTGCACTACCACAATGTTTAAGCTGATATTTCAGACGGAATCCTTCCTCAGCAAGAGAATGAAGTCTTCCTTGCATATAGGAGACAACGTAAATTATATACAAATTATAATTCCAGCACTGATTTAACCAAAAAGTAACCAGGAAACTATCGTATACTTAAAGTGGCCACGAGAGGTCGCACAAGTGCTGCTTTCTTCTGGGTTCGTGGGTATGATTACGAGTTCGTCTGGCACAAAGGTTCTCAGGGAATTACGCACTTCCCACACAGTAAGATAATTGTTTAATGTATTTCCGAAAGTAGTTAATCCAGGTAATAACATTATAACGACGATTTCATTCACCAAGACAGTAATAAATCGACGACTCAAAAATATTATAGTGTCATAACTTATTCCTACGACAAAATTGTTCTACTGTATATGCGCAATGTCATAAAATTGTGTGATATAGTTCGTTGAATCTGGATGACGCTGCGGAAAAACAAAGCTATTTGAAATAAAATTTGAAAGATTCAAATTTTTGCTTTACGATTTCATTCAAGCGTTCCTTTATAAAATCAGGATTTTCACATCTGAAGGTTTTTATTAATCGTGATTATTGAAAGATTTGCCACAAGCTGTATAAGTTTTTTTGTCATTTAGTTTGGCAAGTTTGTTGTGCTGGTTTCGATATTGTTGTATAAAATAGTTCCACGTACTTAGCTCGCCCGCGGCTATTGCTAGTCGATGTTCTGTCTGCCGCATTTTTCTGGACAATATTGAATAAAAATACAACATGAAAGTTAGAATTAGATTCTTTATGATATGAACGTCATTCTGCAATCACTTTATCGGTATACATTATAATAACCCGCAAGGAATGGTGTATAAATAGATATGGTCGTTTGTTCAGATTATAGTGAGTTTATGACAACTAGTAGTAAAAAATTACACCCAAAGTAAAATGAACTGCGTGGCGTGTATGTAGTAAATAGGAAGGCAACGAAGTGTAAATGTCAACTTGAAATCAGTTTATAGATTAGCTTCGGGGACAACGAGCTGGAAGGTACTACAGCATAAACGCAATAGATTATTACGGAATTTTTTAGACAGACGACGACTGCAAATAAGAATGAGTGGCTACGCAACTATATTATCGAAGAAGCTTGAGATATTCGACATAGAAAAATTCAATCATATTACTGTTATCATTAGTATTTAGATCGCAACCACCTTCGTTATTTTTTCAATCGGACTTATACATCCATTTATACCATTAGTATTCAGGGACGTTTCGTCATCGAAATTTGCTGGCTGTGAAGTGACAAAGATAATGCTCACGCTAAGACAATTGAGTTTCACACTATTGGTTTATTCGATATCAGTAACTGGAATTTTGCTGATGATATTTATGGAGAAAGGCAGACATAAACTGTATTACGAATACAATACAAATTCCATTTATATGCGTCGAAATGACATCAATGAAAGAGGGAACAAAGTGGAAATGGACATCAAAATCGGCCGCACAATGGCACAGCGGAATTTCGAAGATTCTCGACAGAATTCAAATCACAATGTTTCGAAAACGAACAATAATAATGTGCTAACTCCGATGTCAACGAAAACTAAACACAATAATTATTTAAAGAGGGTAAATGATCTTCAAAAACCTGTCGTCAAAAAAGTTTCAATTTATAGGATGCCCGCTTCAAAAGTAAAAGGATTTGATCCTATGCCATTCAAACCTATAACTGGCATTGACTGTCCGGATTACTCTCCGATGCTACGTAAGTAATTCACTTGGTCGTCTGCTTTGATTCTGTGCCATCCAAACCAGGGTAACCAGGGTATGATTGTGTTTCGTAGATGGAGCAATAAAGGTTAACGCGTCCTATGTTCCGACCGAAAGCGAAGCGATAAAAGCAGCTGGATTTTCTGTTCACGACGGATGTTACGAACCTCCGCAATGCGTTCCTGCACAAACAATTGCTATCATTGTCCCTTACAAAAACAGACAACAGCATTTAATTACGTTAATGCACCACTTACACCCAATTTTGCAGGTGAAATTTGAGGTTGATAATGTTATGGTATTGGTTAATTTAATGTCAATTTCTTAATTTTTTTTGCAGAGGCAATGGTCGAGATATTGTATATTTGTAACAGAACAATATGATGACGGGGCTTTCAATAAAGCTCGAGTGATGAATGCAGCTTTTCTGGAAATAGTGAAAAATTCCCAGTTTCAATTCAATTGCGTTATATTCCATGATGTGGATATGCTAGTGGAGGATGACAGAAACTTGCACAAATGTTCCGTCTATCCACGTCATCTTTCTCCTGGTAATGTCTTTCATCCTAATTGTTTAGATACTTCGAAATATTGTTTTATATGTTTTCCATGATTTCAACTTTTATTTTTTAGCGCTTGATAAATTCAACTACAAAACCAATTACGGAACTCATTTCGGCGGAGTTGGAGCAGTAAGTGTTCAACTCTACAAGAAAGTGAACGGCCACAGCAATAGATTTTGGGGCTGGGGTGGAGAAGATAGTGATATTGAAACAAGGTGATAGTGCTATATATATATATTCTATTTTATGTATATGAACTATTTGAATTTCCCTCATTCAAATATATGGATAGAACTTACAAAGTATTTCATTTTATGACATATAATATTGCTACAATATCTGTCTTCAATATCTTATATATAATTACTCAAAACTTTAAATAGGTTCAAAATTCATGATCTTAACATTTGGTGGAATGAGGAATTTGGAAGATATAAAATGATCCCTCATGTTCATCCATGGTATTTTAATCCTTTAAGTGGAATCGGGAGTTTCAAGTTGAAGTAAGTTAATGATTCCAATTCATTTATACCTAAAGACTGAAATGTACTGAAAATGGCAATTATTTAGGAGTGACACAAAGAAATATGACACTCCCACACAATTTATGTTTGTCACGGATCCGAGCGGATTGAACAGCATTCGGTATTCGGTTGTGGATCAGAAAACCCATAAGCTGTTTAGAAAATTTACGATTGATATACGTAAGTTGCTATTCAATTGTCGATAATGAGAATAAATAATTAATGGAATAGATATACTACAAGCTAATATTAAATATACAATTTCCATCGAAAAAAATTATATGAATATATTGTAAGATATTTTAACTCTTTATCGTGATTACTTTTCAGGAACAATTCTGCTTGACAAAGCTTACTTGTTTTTCGATGGCCACAATAGCAAACTTGAAGTGGAGAACCCGTGGTTCACAAATCAACGATATGATAAAGCAAAAAACAAAAAGAAGGAGATCAGAGGTTTCGGAATAGAGGCGGTTGATGAATTTCCCAACACTGATTGCGAATTCCGGAAATATGATCAGAAAACAGTCAACATGACTATGGGAATTAAGGTACCTACCTGTGGCATTGTATTTTTTAGAGTAGCATGTAACGAATTTATTTTGCCGAAGGTTTTCATGCTATTTCACTATGTATGCCTTCTCAGGAACCTCAGATTTATAATAAGACTTACACTGATCTGATGGAAGCCCAAAAGGAATGCACCAGACTAGCACGTTACTGTTTATCTATCGTGGAGGTGGAACCAGGCAACTATAAACTCCGTTCAACTGCTTTCATGCATGAAAAAGTTCTAAATTATAAATTGGTAGGTTGTTTTTATAATTAGAAAATGTTCTGTGACAGCAAATTTCAGAAATTGATTTTAAAATATTTTATATTATAGGGCCGTTATCCACAAACAATAATTGAGGAAGTCCACCAGGAAGTTGCTGTTTATGTCAAAATCTGCCAAAGGGACGCACGATTCTTGCAATTTCTTGACAAACCTATTACGTTATCAGGAGAATCGGATAAAGGTTAGTTTGAGAATCTGTTTCACTTTATCAGACATTGTTTATGTTTTATGGTTTTGAACGTCAAGCTTGTAAGGCCTTTATCAATTATTAAGATTTTATCGGAGATTTATTTTTTATTCTTCTAGATCATTTCGTGATGCTAATGGATATCAGTCCAACCAAATATTTTTATAATCTAGAAAGTGGATGTATTATCATTCGATACAGTTTCAGTAACAATATTCCAGCACATGATTTTTTAAAAGAAGTTGTGGTATTAGATGTTAGACTCATCACCACAAATTTAGCTTTCTAACGACATATATGCTAGATCATTAGTTTTTCCGTAGTTCAGCCACTTTATTTGGTAAATTGGTATTCGATTTTAGCTGACTTCGTTACAGTCATAGCCTCTGGACATTATATTGACTAGTATGTTGACGTAGTTGATTGCGAAATATATACAATAACTTTTGATTCATATTCTTATATTGAACACGTCTGCAATATTAGAACTATACTGAATGTGAAATTTGTTTTTACAGATCCATACCCGACCTATCAAATGGAATTAGATTTGCAAATTTATCGAATCGAGAACGTGTCTTTGAATTATACAACTACTATTTATACAGCTCATAAGTAAGTGCTCATGAGGCTTGATTATTTTTACAATACATCCTGCTTTTTTAACCTGGGAACCTTGGTTCCCGATAGCTACTAAATATGAAAATTCAAACACCTGTAAAGAGTATGGCATGTCTGGTTATCCAAGGTGTCTATAAAGTCTTATTTGAAAAATGATTGCAAAGGCAATTATGAAGTTACAAAAGAGGCACAGCGTGTTTTGTGGTTTATTTGGAACCAAATCGGATGTGCAGACTCAGCGTAATTACAGCATTGAGTATGAAAGAGATCCTTTATCACGCTCAGAATCAATTTGCACAGAATGGTACTAATGTGGTAAAAGAAAACTTTTTGAAACAAAGTATTTTCTCCTCATTTAGCCCTGCCGATAATTCTTTCGAACTGGAAAAATACTTTTTGGAATTGTTATATAATATTATTTATCTGTATTATAATTAAATGATCAATTCAAAATTATCAGGATTTTGACCGAGTATAAAGGGAACAATTGCTAGATAAAAATTAAAATTGTTACAATTTCATTTTTATATTTATCCTGTAAAAATTTCATATTCTCATGTATTTGATAGTTATCTTTTATTTTTCAAGGGCTATCTTAAAGGATATGGAAGGAGTTATGAATAAGAGCTTATCGCACTATGATTCACTGAGTGTATCATATCATGGTAAGTTTAATTCTTTTCTTACTCCTGGATATGAATAGATTATTGAAACTAAATCTATCTTTATCTGTTCAGACTCTATATTTCTTCTCAATTTAACTAATGCAACGTCTGTACAACCGTTTTTACCCGTTGAGTTTGAAACACTGGAAGACTTCATTTCTAAGGGACACTCTGTACTTCGTATCCGACCGCCCCCTCTTAAACTTCCAAAAATACCTGGTAGCTTTGTGTGCGAGAGTATGATTACTGACCAAACTGGCAGTCCACTTCTGAGTTGGAAATGGTGGTACGAGATGAGAGGAGAAACGCCGCAAGTTGAACAGGCTTTGGCGGTGAGTGGAACAGCATATTTGATTCTAATAATCTTTCTTCACATATTTCTCACTGATAATACAGGGCTGGACAAATGTAGTTTCGAGTGGTCAGACTTAAATATACTAATAAATTTTACTGAGATTATCTCCAGTGGCCAGCCATGGAAAAGTTTGGTTTTCCACATTTGCCCATCCCTGTGGTAGTGTGTAGAAATCATATATATTAAGTGGTGTGCTTATCTCAGGATACTCTACTAGCTTCCGGCTTAGTTGGAAGCACAGAATATACCGAAGGTTTGAACAGTGAGGCTATGGAGAAATTAAAGAAAAACTTGACACCTGATAATAAAGAAATGCTGCGCGAATTGGGCTTGAACCATGTTTTGAAAATGGTTAAAAACACAGTCAAAAACTAAATATGAGCTATGAAACATATCATATAATACCGTGAACCCTCGATTTAACGAACTAATTGCAGAGGCCAATTGTCGCATTTAACATAGGCTGTATACATATACGATATTGGAAGTATAAACACCACTAAACCAGGTACATAGTACCAAATCATATAGCGAATTTTATATCCTTATAGAAAACCTGACATGGACAGTGAATTGCCTAACTCAAAATTCGTTATATCCGTTGTAACGGGGTCCATTACATCGAGGGATCATTATATTATTATATATTTGGTGAAATTCCTGCTTTATTGATTTACTATACCATGAAATACAATGTATATTTACTGTTACTCGGCTGCACCAGAATGCGGAAAGACTGGAAGAGCGGAAAAGTCACAAAAATAAAGTTAATATGAAACTTTAGCCAAATACATAAGGGTTAAGGTTAGGAATCGTGATTTCCACTTTCTCGTTATTCCCTAATTTCACCGAGTTCCCCACTCCTGATCATCTTCGCTTATCCACATTTTACAGATGTCGCTTTGACTTCGCATGCGTGTCTGCATGAATTTTGACTGTTTTTAAAGCTTTATTTTCTAACACCAGCCAGCCTCTAATACAAACCTTGAAACCTTTGGAGTTGGTCCTGCACTAGTTTGCTTAAGTTTTGTAGTTCTTTTTGAAAAAAAAAGAACTATAGACTATTTTACTATATAATCAGTTTCTTGATTTATCACTTTGTTTTCTTCACCTTTGGTGAACATTTAGAAATTACTCAATTACTATTCAACTAACAGTTTTTGCAAATGTTATTGTTACTTTAAACCTCTTGTTACTCAGAATGTGCTGCTGCAAAGCGGGGAGGTTGGGACAACAGAGTTCACCGAAGGAATCACAAGACATTTATTGCGAAGTCTTCAACTGCCAGTTGAAATGTCACTGCCAGATGCAGTTATGATGACGTTTTTAGAACAATTCAACAAAGATCCAGACAGTTTTCTCAAGATTCAAAAGCAAACCTGAATTGTACTTCATTAGAAAGATACCATGTACTAACAGTCAAATAAATGTATGGTTGGTGGCTTTTATACATTGGGCTCTTCTAACACTTCAATCATTAACTCGCAGAATGCATAATGAATAATCTAAAGATATGGATGTATGCATGAGGTGAAGATCAGCTGCCTATTTAATTCATTTCCGATATCAAACGCATTTTAGTTTACTCTTAATTTATTCCATATTATTTTAAAAATTATTATATACTTTATCTTTCCCTTTGTCATTACAGTATCGGTGACCTTATTTACATGTGTCGGTAGTTGTTAATTAATGACAGTAATTTTATTTCAATACTAATGTGCAATAACACGCAGTGACCTTTTGCAGGCTAGAGTTTTTGTGGCAAATGACAAAGCATTGTTCATTGCGCGGTGACACTACAGCCGCACAGCAGCATTTTTTGTTTGTTATTCAAATAGGCTAAGGACTTTGCCTCTTAACCCGTATAGCCAGATATATTTATTATTTGACGCTTGAAAATGTTGCGATCAGTTGCAATGTCCGCATTGTGAGTTACGTTAAGGATGAAATATTTGCAATAGTATTATATTGGGGAACTCCGGTGAATGTGTGGCAAAAGTATTATTAATTTGGTTCGAATTTAGATGTAATTCAATGATATCAGCAATAAATTTGTGGTTGAGCCGACGTGTAAATTATGACTTCGTCTGTGACTGGTATCTGTATTTTGTAAGTAAGGATGTCATTCGCTAGGTGGAGGAAGAGAGATATAATATCGCTATAACAACGGAATTTGATATCAGATTTCCCGTTTCATGCGGATTTACTTACATTCGGGTATTTCGCTCCTTCTCATTGAGTTTGTAAGCATCAAAGCTACATAAACTGTAGCTCACGAGACTAAACCTAAGTCCCGAGACCAAGAATGACCGTGTAAACCATTTCGTTTAAAGTAATAAATAAAATAGGATTGTGTTACAATTATGCAGACTACCGTCATTTTTTTTAATGGTAAAATTGTCACATTACAACTGCTACCATCACCATGTTTGATGATATAAACCTATAATAGAATTGAAGAATACAGAAATCTAATGTTTTATTTATTTATACCTTACTTATAAGCATGAGTTCCTTCCCGGAGTTCCTCCCAACAGTTTTTTCCCAACAGTGTTGCAATTGAACACCTATCTCCATTTACTTATATACATCGATATCGACAATTATTAGGCAAAGTGAACACTTTTGCTCACCTCACTTAACGACGATATGTTAAATCTGACCGTCGTTTTCTGTGTAAATTTATCGCAAAACAGCATCCAGTTTTGTGATTTTTTTTCCAACAGTGTTCCGATTGAACCCTGGCTCCATTTACTTACAGTATATACATTTATATCGACAATTATTAGGCAAAGTAAATGTAACGCACACATTGCTACCTCACTTAACGACGATATGTCAAATCTGACCCTCGCTTTCCGCGAAGTTTTTCAAATAATAACCTCGTAGATCGAGGAAGTGGTGTATATGTCGCTGATCATACTAATCAGTAAGTATTTTAAATATTGACATTTAAATAAGTTAAACATGATAGTAAATTATATTAGATCATTACCAGCTGTGTGTTTGATAAAATAAAAAGATACAGGTCATTTACCATTTATATGACGCTCGAATGATTTTATGCATCAGAGGGCGTATTTATAGCCGGAAGCGTCTTGTGCTGGATTTCTGTCCAGTTCTAAGTTTGCTTGGCTTGACTTGCAGGTTGAGGTTGAGGTGTCCTTTGTAAGAAAAAGGTTATAAAAAAAAAAGTTTGGAGCTTTTCTTAGTAAGTTTCCTGCGGTTTTTGATGAGTAAACCGGTCTTGTGTACTCTCTTTGTTCTATTGTGCATTTAGCTGTCCAAGCACTTATATAAGGTAGAGAGATTTATGAAGCTGAGCCTATTGAGATTTTCTTACTTGTATGCTATGAAATTGAATTCAAAAAATTGAACTTTTGCTATAATTGCCATCAAAACAGATGATACTAATACTGTTCTTTCAAAATTCGCAAGTAAATAGTTGTTGTATGGTGTCAATGCCTTCGAGAGGACATAAACAAATGAGCAGAAAATAGATCGTTAAAATTATAATTAATGGATACTACATTTGCAGCAGGAGTGGTATGGTAGCTGTTTAGTGGAACACAGACCAATGGTTTATTTACAAATGCAAAAATAAGTTTATTAGACATTATCAAGAGCTCAATTCCTTCTGACTTGTGTGACTTGAACCTATGCCATGTAAAGCTAGTGGAATTTCCTTAAAGTCTTATTTTTGTTGAATAATATAGCGATTATGATGGTACAATTGGACTTGCCTTCTTGCACTGATAGTTTATTGTATTTTTGAATCTTTAACCACATCAGCTTGCATTCCTGCTATGATATTATTAGTACAGTTGTGCACCGTCTCTAAAAACCCTTTAGGTAAGAATAGGATAGGTTTTGTTTGGTAAGGGGTAGAATTAGTGTTAATTATTCTTTACTCTAAACCTCTAAGTTTACATAACCTATAATAACTTGATAACGATCGTCATATGGGCTGAATTTTCTATAATATACCTTCATATTCAGTAGGATGTATCCTCAGATTAATGCTATCGAAGTGAAGAGTCGAAATATCAAATGAATTTTTCTTTTCTTATTCAGATTTGTATCATGTAATGTTTTTAATATCAATACTGTTCGATCCCTGAGCTCTCCGAACTTAATCAATCAAACAATCTTTTCAAAAATTAGACACAACATTTCAAAAATGGCTGGTCGCAACTCGGCGAGCCCTAATCCGATGTCTCCTAATATAAAGCCAGGTAATAGTTTGCTTTACTATGTTCGATTGTATTTATTTTTATATTTTTATCTATACGAAAAATCACTAAGAAAAGGATTGTATTATCCTTGATAAATCAGATATATATTAAATATAATGTAACTGCAACTTTCATTCATAAAATCACTCTTTTTTTAATCTTCTAGGAAGCGGTGGCAAACGGCGAGGACCACGTCTAAATTTTGATAAGACGATGTTTCCCGCTGGCAATAACTCAGTAAGTTTAAAAAAAATTGCATGTGTTCTGTTTATTTATCTTTTCTTGTACACTGCTAAATTTCATTGTCCTGGAAAATACACTTGATAAGTTTTAGTGCATAACTGTTCATTCATTTGGTTTCTATGTTTATTATGATAAACTTACCTCAGTTAAAATTTTACTCTCAAATTTATGTTTTGCAGGTCCCTGTGCCGAACAAACACCCGATCAACAAAATAGATGCTCAAACTGTCATGAAAATTAATGGAAGAGATATAAAAATTCGCGCTGACGATCTTATAACAATATCAGAATTGGGAAGAGGGGCTTATGGTGTTGTGGAAAAGGTAAAATATTGTCAGCCTATTTCAAATTGAAACTTTCATTTGATTTAGGTCTATTTCTTATTTGATTGTGTTATTAGGATAGGTAAACCATAAAATTAAGACCAGTATGGTGTATTGCTCACAGAAATATGTTATCCATTGGCAATTGATTTATTTTATAGAGTATGTATCTCAATTATCCAAATTTATTGAATTTATTCTCTTTTGTAATTTGAGTGATTGGCAATTAGTAAATCATTTCTGTTTGTATTTAGATGAGACATAAGCATTCAGATGTTATAATAGCAGTGAAGAGAATAAGAGCTACTGTAAATACCAAAGAGCAAGAAAGATTGCTGATGGATCTAGATGTCGCAATGAGATCAGTTGACTGCCCTTACACTGTAATTATCTTGTGTTTATTGCATTACATATCATATTATAGTTACATTACCGTGGTACTAACAACATATATTTTTTCTTAGGTCACTTTTTATGGCGCTCTGTTTCGTGAAGGAGATGTGTGGATATGTATGGAAGTTATTGATACTTCGCTAGATCAATTTTATAAAAAAGTAAGTTGGTCATGTATTGTTGTATCAATTCTCCCAGAAAACTCTTGTTCGCTAACCTATCATTATTGTTTGGATTTAATATTTTTGGGAACACTTTGTACTTTGCAAGTTATATTGACATCATCTATCACACCTAGAGCTAGATTTTTCAGTATGCACTGTAGGTATAGTCCCTGCAAACTCTCAATGAGGTAAAGGAAAATAATAATTGCAATAAAGGAATGTAACAATCTGTATTATATAAATTATATTACAGAATGTTTGGAATGTACTAATTATTCATTATAATAATATAATTACATTTTATGCTTTCCAGGCAAATATGAATGATAACATGCAAAATAATATATATAAATTATATAAGCTTAGTCACTGGTATGCTAATTTAGCTTATACAGTGGTGTCTCATACTTCAAACTCGAAATTGTTGGAAGTCCGAATAAATTTTCCCCATAAGAATTTATGTTAAGTGAATTATTCCGTTCCAAGACCATAATCCGAACAACGTAAACAGCAAATACGCATAATTAAATGTAAAAATAACACAATTAAAAGGCGTGACATCGGTTAGCTTGAATTGATTGGATGGTCTAGGCAAAATTCCTATTGAGATATATGTATTTAACTGCGTTTGATTAAACTTGGATACCGGAACAGGAGTTCTTTTATCCGACCCTAAGGCCCTTCTAGCGGCAGTTAGCTGCAGGCAGTTGGTAAAATTCATGCTGGTGTTAAACAAAGTTTGAATTTTTATTACCCTGTGGCAGATTACAAACTTACTGCTGTGCAATATAGACTCTGATGTTTATTAGCACTGTTTGCAAAGTGTTAAATAAGCTCTGCTCAGGTTGTGTTAAACAAAGTGTCAATTTTAATTACACCAAGTCAAATTCAGTTGCTCACCGGAATATGTAGAAGCATTGTTCAAACTCCAAATTGAATTTAGCATTGTATTTTGGAACGCTCAAGTTAGGGTCGTCGTCGTACAAGGAACCACTGTATAACAATGAGGTATAAAAGGGTCCTATGAATATTGTTCTATAATTATGTCATTCAAATACAGTGAGACAACAAATTAGAATCATGCTTGTAATTTTACTTCACTTAGGAAATGCAAATTTTTAGCCTATTTATAATATCTATTAAAGTGATAAGTTCCAATAATGTCTCCTCTTACCTATGTCAATTGGGTTCATTGCAGTTAATGACGTGCGAAGACACGATGCAATGCAACCTTATTTGCTTTTTGTTGTAGGTACCGTCTGATACGGTGTATAAATTTATTATATGGAAATATTTTTAAATGTAAATTTGCTGTCAAACTTTGCATGAACTGTATATGTATATACTTGCAAACTTTCATTTTTAATCCCTCAAATCTGCAGATTTTTTACATTCAAACAAAGTCACAGGTCACTTGTAATGTATGCAATCCAATTTATGGTGTTTACAACAACATGTTTCTATTTTTCATCCAGGTCAAAGACAGAGGTTTGACAGTGAATGAAAATGTTTTAGGAATTATTGCAGTATCCATCGTAAAAGCTCTCAGGTATCTGCAGGAAACGCTCAAAGTTATTCATCGAGACGTGAAACCATCCAATGTATTACTCAGTAAAGAAGGTAAACAATAGTTTGATGATTTAGCAATATGTGTTATACCTTTGTTCTTAGTTACTGTAAACAATTTGAAATTAGATATTGTACTTTGAAATTCAAAAATGCTATTTTGCTAATACCAAGCCTTGATGATTGGTTGTTGTTAGCAAGCAAGTTAGCTCACAGTATGCAGGATGATTTTTTACTTCTTGATATGCGCATTATAACAGGGCATGGTGCATGGTGCATGGTGAATTAGAATGACTTGTTGGTTGGTATATTCGTTTCACCTCAACTTAGAAAAGTTCTTTGTTGTTGCATTTAAAGCTTTATTGCTGGTTCAACTCTGGGATAAAATGGCATTTAAGTCTTTGTAGCGAATAACTGTACTTACTAGTTCTGGTACAGAGTCTGTAGATGTGGTTGGCTGAAAACTTTGGATATTTCATATCACTAATGCTTGAAAAATCCCCATGTGTGAACTTCCTTATACCGCTTTCGGTTCTATTCTATTTTTCCTCCATATTGGCTTGTAGTTTTAGGATTTTGGAATTACCCTACTTAGATTTTTTAGAGGCCTCAATAATTGATATGTTGTTGATGTCGTTGCTTAAGCTTTGCAAACCCTTTTACAATTCTTTATAAAGTATTCAGTATTGACAGATTTATTGTTGGACTGAGAACATTTAGACTTACAAACAACCTCCATGAATCTCTCCTGTAATTGTGTAGTGCAAATGTTTTTTTGACTAGTCGTTCATGGCTTTGGATCGGCACCTTCCTACGAATTGTACAAAATCCCCCCTAATGGGACGTGAAGCATTACCTCATCAGCCTAATTATCCATGAAAACTTTCCCTTAACTCAAAATGATGGTTAGAATTTACAGTGGGCTAGGGTGAACAGTTATTAGTCATTCTGTGGATTTATCATCAGGCTGAATATAGTTTGTATAGATACTTTCCACTGTAATATTCCTTTGATTCATATGAGTCATTGCAGTGATTCCACCAAAATATATATAGTATAAAGTTTTGTACCATCAGGTGCTTTCTAGAATTATTTCAGGTAAATTTTGTCCTCTGTGTTTTCGATCACTTGATCGCTCGTTGTAAACATCCATACCTATTTATAAATAGATATTAACAGGTTTTTTTGTTCTTTGCGATAGCTAGCGACACTTGTGCCATCGGTAGCGAATATTGAACGGTATAATGATGAAAATTCGAAACTCTTATCCGAACTTTAGGCGTATCCGAACATGTGCCGGCCCCGACAGGTTTTAGTTACTCGAGGGAATACTGTGTTTGGTCTTGTTAGTAATTGCGCACAGTATTCTGCACAACAGAGAGTACCAAAGTTTAAATTATGACCGAATTTTTTTTGTCTACATTCCCGATTTATGACTGCACATAAATCACGAACAATCTTCCAATTCTACCTATTGTGTTTTGAATCTAATTCGGTCGTCATTTTTTCGTCGCTTTCGTGCAATGATTTCGCGTGATAAGGCCTCGAGGGACGACGAATTTATTTCTGTGCGGTTAGTTTAACAGATTGTCAACATTTTGCTGCTAGACTTTGCATTGTGAAACGTCGCCTCGAAATAAATGACTTAGTTGAGCGTAGTTCTTGCCGAATCTTTTTACTTTGAACTCCGACGTGCTATCAAAAGCAATCTGCTGATATGTGCAAATCGCGAAATTATCGAATCCATTGAATTCCTTAGTAGGGTAACTTTTTCATATGGATTCTAAACCTATTCAAAAGAATTGAAATTTAATCAATAAGACATTATAAGCCTGACCCAGACTGTACACTATAGTAGACCTAATCATTTTCATGGGCCTTGACGAACTTTCACCGAAAACTATAATACAATATTCCCTTTTGTACAAAGTCTTAGTAAAGACTGCATTGCTCTTCCGCAATGTCGGTTTGTTAAATGAACTGAGACTGCTTTGTTATTCACCCTTTGTATTATTAATCGAATTTCTGTGCACGTGCTCCAGACCAAAGGTATTTAGTGTTTCTCTTTGTTCCATATTCAAATATTGAAATTCAGTCTGCTCGTGACGTGCTACTTCACATACTACCCCGGTTACCTTGCAGTGCTTTAATTAGCAGACATGATAGTTCAGGTTCCTTTGATTAAGTTAGGGATGGTGATGATGAAACTCCATTGTAGTAGACGAATTCCTGGCATATTTCTTCGTTTATTTGTTGTCTAGTGCGCGTAATTTTTCATCTCGCGTGCCGGGAGAACGATATTGCTAAATATATAAATATCTTCGCCGATATTGCGATTATATCAATAACTGATTATCACTATATGGGAGGTTTCGTTTCTCCTTTAGCCTCAAATGAACCACGCTTTTTTCAAAGTACAGTACGTTAGGAAATGAATGCTTCCGACTTCCTTTAATCGTTGATTGCGTCGTATGTAGATACGTGTTATTAAATTGATGTGTATAGCACAGAAGACTTCCACAAGATCGAACAATTTGTTTCCAATGTAACTATGGTATTGTTCAGTAAAATGGGAACCGACTCAGAAATGTTAATAACGCAATGCTGAATTTCATGAATTACATTACAGGTGGCCTTGATTGTTTATACTAAAAGACGTTGAATTAAATTCATTTCCAGGTATAAGGGTTTATACCAGTATTAAAAACACCCGCCACGTTCAGATCCTCGTATCTTTCGAAATTCCTTTCAACAAGTCCCCGGGCAGCACTTGTTTCTGTGTAAATACGACCTCACCTTTATTTTAAAATTTCAATTGGATTTACAATCGAAAACAATTCGGTATGTTACAAATACAAAGCGAAAAATTCGAAGAATCTAAGGAATGCTTAAGGCCATGGGTTGGACTTTTGACTTTGATATTTGTGTCCTTGCACGATACACGCGTGATTATGTTGTCAAAACTGTCTTTGTAAACCTTTATTGTGATAATCGATTTTGTAACTTAAAGTATTCTCGCACAACGAAACAATTGACGACTACCATAAAGAGGTAGATTCATAGCTATAGTGTTTTGTCAACACATATTTTCCTGAAACGCGGTTTCCATTGTTAATTGTGTGTAGGACAAAAGAAAGGTGGTCATCAGTGACGTTGACGTAACGGAAGACTATTGTTGTACGCCCCAAATTTCTTAAATAAATAGAATATTCACCAATAATTCGCTCTCGCCTTTATTTTCTATAAACTTTTAGTTTGTTGCGGCGGTCATGTCTAATATTAGTTTTGCGTAACAAAAGTTGTCTGTCTACCTCTTGTTCAACGACCTTACGGTATTTAAATTGATATGGTGTCGCCAGATAATGATCCTATATGTACCGACCACAATTCGCCATTGTATGAGTTGAGGCAGTGTAGCTCGTTACCGCTAAACCAACCACGGATAAGTTTATTTCAGTCGAATTCGACAATTCATACCTACAAGCAAAAGTCTTTGCTAATAATGACAATTAAACAGTTTCATGAAGATAGAGTGAGGGTATCGGGTTCACCAAACCTAGCGGTCGACCAGTGTTTGGCCGTTCGGAAGTAGTGTAGTGTACTACGTTTACAATCGGCTCTTTCTCCGACGAAACGTCCGTCGAACATATTACTACTTGATGAACGTCATATTTTTGTTTGTTTTATAAATGAATGACAACAAGCGTTTCTTTTTGTTGCTTGTCTCCTGTATGCGTCATCGTTATTTCATCTCCGGTCAACCGGAGCCTGACGGCAAATGCATAATAAAGCAGTGTATATATTTTAGGGAAGGATTCCTACATGTGAAAAACAATACGAAAATAATTACATTTCTAATACGAATTTCCAACAAAATTTAGGAATAGGTAACTTCAATACACCATAGGGCATAGAGTGTTTGGAATTTTCATTTTAGGACAATGAATCTATTTTATATATAGTTTTGTATAGAATAATATTTGTTTGATAGATTCGAATTCACACGTATCACAGGTTTCTTGCTGCTTGGATTTTTGGAGATGTAATGCGTTGGTTATATGATCACTCTAATAATATAATAAATATGTTGAAAGAATTTTGCAGTCTAGGTACTCTGGAAAATATGTTAAATTCTATCATGTATCAAAGGTGAACTTACTGAATAGACCTGGCGTCCTACCGGCATACATGAAGTTTCGTTATTTGATCTATCGGTTATTGAACTAATGTGATATAAAAACATACATACAGGCAAATAACTTCCTAGTGACAAATGCCATGGGAATACATTTCTCACATATTGCTCCGAGCAAAAGGTCACCGAACTGTAAAGCACCTGTGCTGCTGATTTCCAGAGCGTATTATTGGCTTGACGAGATTTTCGTTCCTTTTATGTCCGACAAGTTCTGTCGTCACCTTGTCCGTTCGCTCATGTGATTAGGATATGTAGGTGCTATACAGTATTGCTTTGATCAAATATTCTTCAAGGTCGATAGAATGAACATAGTGTGCTGTGTTATCTCATTTTTATTATGATTTTGATATGACTCATTATTGGTACTGTACTTGGTTGATACAGCATCTTATTCACCGACAAACAACGTAAGAGATCAAAATTAGAAATGAAAATTCTGTAAAATATTGATGTACTAGTTTTTGTGCTTGAAGTAGTTAATGGTAATTTGAATTGTGATGAAGGGTACTTGTAGCATAATATATGGTCCACTATATTTTCAATCTACAAATCTACATTCCATCCCTTTTAACCTGGGGTGGAATGTTTTTCAGTGCCGACTAAAACTTTTGAAGATTCTTTGAGCTTCAATGTGTATAGTGACTTTTGAGACACCCTGTTACATTTGCTATGTCACATAGAAAATTTTATAGCCTTCCATGGGATGTGCCCAGAGAGTATTGCATTCCTGGCTAGTGTATATATTTTAGCATCATACTGAGTCTGATTCTCTCTGTTTCAGGTCATGTTAAATTGTGTGACTTCGGAATAAGTGGGCAACTTGTCGATTCATTAGCAAAGACAATGGATGCTGGCTGCAAACCATACATGGGACCAGAGAGGATAAAGCCAGATGAAAATAAAAAAGGTACTGTTGCTTCATATATCTAAATATAAAAGCTATTCAGAAGGGCGCATGTAGTATATATTTTTGTCTGTCCTCATTTACTCCTCCGTAAATTCTTTCACGTCCATTGAAAGATGAGAGAGATTCCGGATAAGTTTAAAGATCTTGATAGCGATTGTATATTGACATCATAGCACATAGTAGAACACAAGTGAGTTTTCAAACAGATTCAGTGATCTTAGGAAAGAATTTCAATTGAAATATTCAATAACAACAATAATCTCATTAAATAAAGTTACCCAATCATATATTACTTGAATACTATCGTCATTTATGCCCTGAATTCTTTCCAATGCCCCTAAGTAGCACCGATCCTCTGTTAGTTTTATTCTGCTTGTAACATAAAGTTTTATATGCATTTACCTGAAACATTTAATGGGGTCCAAAAAATCTCTGTCTACCATATAAGGTATAGCACCCCCAATTCTTCCATAGTCCATCATGCTTGTTTGTTTTGACACAGGTTATGATGTCAAGTCTGATGTATGGAGTCTCGGAATCACAATGATAGAAGTAGCCACAGGAGATTTTCCCTACGATACATGGAGAAATCCTTTTCAACAATTGAAGCAGGTCAGAATTTTGAATTTAAGCACGCTGTGTGAATTCACTGATATAAGTAAGAGTCTCACACAGGCAACATTTCACATTAGCATTATAATGAGTATATATACCTCAATTTGGGTCATGGTCATTGTTCCCCTTTTTAATAGTTATACGCTAGACTGGCTCGTGCCCCTTTTTCTGGTGGCCGTCCTCAATCAGTCTTCAAATCCTACTTACTAAACTTAGTTATTGAAAAACGTTGTAAACTACACACAGTATCAAAAGCAATAAAGTTATAGTTGTCAGAATGTCAGAAAAGTTATAGTTGTCTAAGCTTATTTATTTTGTTAATTATGGTCTAGGTTGTAGACGATCCGTCACCTTCGCTGCCGTCCAATCGTTTCTCGGCGGAATTGTGTGATTTTTCGCGATGCTGCTTACAGAAAAATCCATCTGATAGGCCGAGTTACCCCGAACTAGAGGCTCATGAATTTATCAAAAAATACAGCCATGAACCTAGGACAAACATTTCTTCTTTTATCAAACTCATTCTGGACTAGCCAAAATCCATTCTCGCGAAGACAGTATCGTTCTTTCTTGAAAAATCCGACTATTGCTGTATTTGCCTTGATTCTCGGTCTTTCTAAAACAGTATACTTGATTACAAATTTGACATGCTCGTAAATGTGGTAAGCGGTGTATGACCGTAACTCATTCATGATTCAATTTGGAGTGCATTACCGCCAACTAGTGACCATAAATATTATTAATTATACGTTGATAGAGACACTGTAGCTGTACTTCAGTACCTAGTTTAAGTTTTAAGATTTTTCACTGATATAAAGCATCCAACTGCCTTATTTCCTCCTGTTACTGTTGTACGGGTAGTGTTGTAGATGAAGTAAGATTACAATGCTATTTGCCGCAAATATTATTTGTTAAAGAACTTGAAAGTGTGTTGTAACTCTGGGATGGTATGGTATTTCGTGCTATTGCAACATACTTATGACAAGCAGTGAGCAATTTGTTCTGTAGCCAAACATTTACCGGATTTTTGATTACAAGTTTCCTCATGAAATTTAATGTCTCGGTCGATTGCACTTGTAATCTAGGTTCAATCTATGTCTTATAATATTGTTACTACTTTCTTCGATTTGCACTCCCCATATCATTGCACTTTCAAATGTACTGAGTTCGCAGTGAATTTCACCTGGGATTTGAGCTATAATAACTTCTATCACTAGTTGGCGTTACTTAATTGTCCACTGTAAACTCAGACGAATTAATCACTCGAAAAATGACATGAAATTTATGTGCGTTAGATACTTGAAATCGTTGCATAGGTGTTACTCTTGTATCCTAACATACATATATACTTTTCCACATTAAAGTGCAATCCAGTTTGATGGAATGAATTGATGATGATGATGAATATATTGTCAGTTAATGTTGTTTAGGAAGTTAAGAATGTTTTTATGGTGTATCGACAAATCTTAATATTTCATATGGAAGCATTACGAGTTTTTTTTATACCTCCCTGAAAAATGTGACCATTTGAGATATACGAATAACTTTATTGCACGCAGGATGACCCAAAAACCACTTAATATTGTCACAGTGAAAGAAGTGTATAATAATATTGTATCAAAGGAAAATATTCCACAAAACAAAAATCCGAGTTAGACTATTGTAATAATTGCTATCATCTATTTACGTCTATTTCGGAATTAAGTTAAAAAAATTATGATTGTTTTTTTGGGGACTATGGTTTGAATGTCGTTTGAATATTCGATATCTATTGCTGCTTTACCTGTTACAGAGCAGGATTGGCGGTCAAACTGCACAGCTTCCTCAAACCTTTTATTTCTCTATCTTGATTGAGGATGATAAGTGATAAGGCAGTAATAAATATAGTGATGTCATTTTTGGGTCTCCCTGATATAAATATAATCTGCAAATCTTTCGTTCTCTTTTGCCTTCTTATTTAAATGAATCCGAGAATGTTTTATTCAGCATTAAACGAATTTACCTGTAGATGAATTTGAAACTCCTACTTTAATCTCTGGGTACGATCTCTCTCTCTTTCTCTCTGAGAGTACGCTAGAACGTTCGAAGGGTATCTCAGTCCGGTATTATGAATTATTAAACTTCTCAATTTTATAACTATTTCTTGAAGGCGTTCATACTCTATTTCTGTCTCGCTGGCCGTAACAACGTATGTTTATTAATTTCCATAATAAACTTTGTCTGTAATATTTTAATTATAATATTATTCTTGTTTTTTATTTCCTTGGTGGTTCGTTGAGATCTCTTGAGCAATAGCATCGTGCGTGTTAGACAGACTCTCCGATAGATGACACTCTTGTGCCAGCTCTAGTTGAAGTGTATGGTCCTAGTTACCAGTAATGTTTAGGTTTTTACTTTGGCTGAATTCACGATGTTAGTTGACTAATTCTACATGGAATGGAATTTGATAGTATTACTATTGACTGATATAATCTCTTTATTGTTAGAGGAAAGAGAGGTTGGAGTGTGAAACGAAATTAATATATCTCGCACGTCAAACTTTATTTTTTTTACAAATTGGAGTATAAATATGTATATTAACATGTGAAACATTCAAGAAATAAACTGAAGGAAAATTAATAAGAAATAGAGTTCTAGAGGTGAGCTGCTATCGATAGTTCCACTACAGAATCACGATTTATAATGAAGAATAATAAAATAAAACTGAACTCCTGTTATAAGGTTGTAACTTGAAAGCATTGATGCAGATATTGGTAAAACTTTTGAAATGATCTAAAAAGTCTCTCATCCTTAATTCATGTCGTTTTTACAACTTAATCGAATGTTCTGATGAGTGAATGACGTTACGTTTATTGTGATTATTACCTGCATAATCAACAAACACATCTTACTGACATCACATCGTATTCCTACAATATAATACGACGCATTCTAGTTGAGACGATTGTTAGTTAACAAAATTTAGAATGAAGTATTGACAGACGTATCCAAGTCGTGCACCGCAGTCGTGGTCGTGCCAGCGCCACCCAGCGACATCTCTGTCGTAGGTGAGCGCTACGCAATTTCTTCGCATTCTTTCATCCGTGTGTTTGTTAGCTCTCGGTCCCCACATGTGCCAAACCTTATTTTGTACTCGTGTTCCATCAACGTAGTCGAATGGCGCCGACGAAGGAGCGGTGGCAGCGTAAGGTTCCAATCCCTGTGCTAATGGTAGAGGGGTATCTTCCGTGTTCTTTCCTTTCTTTTCCAGTGAGCGTAGTGGGTGAGAATTTTTTACCTCTGATGGGACTGGTTGTCGCTCGATTCCAATCCAGTAAGAGTGTAGAGTGTTTGGGAGTTTTGCCACGAGGAAATCCTTTCAACAGATTGAAATATTTTATACATTTGGCCAGTAGTAGTATACAGTTTATTCCTAATTAAAACTTTGTTTATATTCCATCTCCGGTGGATTTTGAATGTAACTTGGATCAGACGTGTTGTAAATCCTCTATTCTGTTTATCTCCTTGTGTGTGGGAACGAATAAGTTTTTATGGATCTCGTTTGGAACCGATAATTATATCATTTACATAAAGCCAGATGACTTGGAAAGTTTAGTGCGTGTGAAGATAAACATCATAAACTGTTTGAATATCATACTGTACAAAAGAAATATATAATACTCTAGCAAGTAGCCCTCGATCCATCAATTGCTCATTGAAACATGTATAATCACCAACTAATCTTCAGAGCCGTGGAATCAGTTAATAGAATTTGCCAATGTAAATTTACGACTTTAGTTAGTATGAACTTCATCTGAGCATTCAGAATCCAACTTAACTTTGTAATTTAATCGAAAATGTAACATGCCAAGTTGTAAGATTTCGTTTAAGTTTTTTGGCTCTAAATCGATTTTCTATTACTAATGTCTTAACCCTTTAAACTCGTAACTGCTACTTCAATTCCTTCATGACTCTACAGTAGACTATTGTTACTGCTGAAATTACATGTATACCCATTTAGTGGAGATATGGAATAGAATTAACGTCGTACAATACTCACATGTGTGAATTTTTCTTTTATAACAACAAGCCTCGCTTTCACGTCGTAATCATTTGAACAGAATAGTTTGGCTTGAGCTTGGGACAGTGCCGCTTCGCCGACGTAAAAGCAATAAGTCCCGTAACGATAGTGTCCTTCCTTGCACACTGAAATGATTTCACATATAAAAAAAAAAGTGAATTACAGTTCCAATGCTCATCGTTATCTTATTTATATGTGAAGAAACACTTACATTGTTGTGAGGCTGAAATATGTTCTTGTAGTTTGAAATTCATGTCTAAATATATAAGAAACTTTATATTTGGTCTTCTAAGAATTTCTTAATAGGAAATAGACTGAAATAGGAAGTAGGTTTACTTGTTATTTGCATGTCCATTTGCGATAGTTTTTCAAGAACGCTTGATTGCTGTGGTATAAGACTGCTATCATGTGTTAATATCGTGCCATCGTTTGGACTTGAATCGTCCTTTGCAATCGTTCTAAAAATAGTATTTCATGAAATTAGCACCTTGTAGTTTTTGCAGTTACAATATTAAGTAATTAGCATTTCATATTTCATTCACCAATACTTTTCTATTTTAATGTTTGAATAACTAACTATTCGATTCTAAACTTTGCAGTAGGAGTCCTAATTCTTTTTCAGCGCCCATAATCTTCTGTTCTATAACGTCATAGTAGTTGCTGATGAGATCATTCCAGCAAAATAGAATTGGCATAAAAATCCTTTAAATTTTTTATGAAGTGTTCGTGGCTGATCTCGAATTTAAAGTATCACGCTCTATCTGTTGGGTGCGTCTTTTTAATTCTTATATCGGATTCCATCACTATATAATGGATACCGCTATATACCGGATAGTTCCTATGGGTTTAGATCGGGGTGAAGGGCCTAAGCCGATTTGAATGACTTTATAATTACTCTTTTGTAGAATATTTGGCTGTCAGGTACTCTACATCTGAATATGTGTTACTTTTCGTACCTGCAAAAAGAATCTAAATCTTTCATTTGAGTTTGCAATCTTGTTACAGTCGCCACAACGTTTTCCACTGTGCGTGATAACATTTGAACGCTGTTTTGTTGTCGTTGTATAGCGCTGTCGGCTTGGTCCTTCATAAGTTTTACATCCGGTGTTATCACTCGCTGTCCGTTGGTGTGAGGTTGGGTATTGTTCACACATCTGCTGGTACATTGTTGAGTGGCGAAAACTGAAAGGTAGAGTCTGGTGAATTCATGTTTGGTTTCGAAATAGCAGGAGCGGCAGGAGGCTCTAATTCATATAGCCACTGCTGAAATTTTGAATGCCCATTTTTTCAAATGACTGTACATTTTACGGTACGTACGTCCGTACTTTTACAGCTGCAACCTAAAATAATAAGACTTCCTTTACCCCAGCATTCAGCGGGTGTAGTCCTTGAATGAAAAATTAGTTGTATTCATTCATGGCAGTTATTCTATATACCATTCTATGGTATTTGAGAAGTGAAATTACCATGGTTCCTTATTTTTCATTCATGGTAATGATTCTCTTACAAGCTTATGTGGTACACTGGTGGGCCATCAGTACACTTTTCGAACCATGGGTTAAAATATTTCTTGCACTAATGGAGGAACTACGTAAGCTGCATGTTTCGTATCTTGTGGTTATAAATAATTTATTCTTTCGCATACAAGCTGACAAAGCGCTTACGGAATAATTTCATTCGTTGTAAAAGTAGCGCATACTAAGACTTGCATGACTTGTACTTGTATTTTTTTTACAATGATTGGTTGCCGGTTGGATTTATCATGTCTAATAGTAATCCGTTTTCTTCGAAGTAAATGTCACATTAAAATCTCTAGTGGCCCATATTGACAATGTGTGCCATATGTATTTCTCATCGTCGCGACTTAAGCACATTAGGGAAAGCCACATCAAAGGCGTAGAATATGATGGCAGATTGACTGTGTCGTGATGATAATTAACTGTAACAACCATATTGTTAAAAAACATGTCGAGAGGGAGAACGAATAATTGTATTATTGTATGATAGTTAATTATCGATTACAATATGAAGTTCATGAATACCCTTTCGTTCATGAAACTCATTTCCATCACTGACTATATTAGAATATTTGATCATGAAGTGGTAAAGAATTTGTGAAGAAATAGAATTGATTACAGGTACACGAATAGTAGCCTCTCGTAAGCTCTCGTACTATATAAATTCCCTTATTTGTTGAGCGACAGTTTTTTCCTAGATAAATTATATTTTTTTTTTACTTGCACGAACATCGATATCGGTTTTGAAGTGCTGCTTGATCAACTATCTTGTCTGCCTCAAGATATTGATTGAAATTATGGATTTTTCTTGCATGATTTCGTATTATATTATTTAGTGACCAGTAATGGGACGATGATTGGAAATTAAGCGATAATTAAAGCCGTCACCATTCAATCTAAAAAGAATCTCTTGGGTAACTGCATGCTTTCGTATTTATTATTTCGTTACTCGGTCGCTGTTTCCATTAACTCTCCGGAGTGTATTTGCTCTCATAAATTAAAATCGAATTATTTTTTGGTCTGATCGATATTAATTCTATTTGGTTCTTCAATTCTTTATAGTTTTTCCCATTGATAGCAGTACTTGAACTGTTTGTATAAATACATTGGATGCAGTAACGGAAACTGCGTGCAACCCAAGTCATGACGATCGATACACTTACAAGCAAACACACTATACTAATGAACGAACTGACTAAAAGAAATTAGACGGTCGGTCATTAGCTTGGTTCATTTATATTTTTGTGAAAGCTTGCGTTGTCCGATAATGAATTCGATAATCTGCTGAATTTCAAGCAAATGACATTTTGAGGTCATCGTTAGACGAATAAAATTCGCGCAAGCAATTGAGATGTAGCATAGTAGGTTGGTCATAAAAAGAACTCCATCTTATTGATACTCGGTATTGTGGATGTACTTTATACTGTGTGATTGTGTGTCTGATTGTATTTTCCTGGCTCTTGAACCGATGTGAACATACCGGTGGGGTTGGGTTACACATTTTCGGGGTTGAATGCAGTATAGGATGCACATAATTTCAGATTGACACTGATTCCAATCCTAGTACGATGATTTGTTACATCACTAGTCATCAGTAACCAATAAAAGTCCAAACTAGATATTGCAAAGATGCACGCTCTATACTTCCGCGATTTTTCGGTGATCAGGATAACTCAGAGCGACATATAGCTAACTTGTGTTTGATACAACGTACCTTCCCGGCAATTTGTGTCCCGAATAAGTATTGTTCTCTCATTGTCCCCAGGTACACAGAAGTTACTGTAGAATAGTAGATGCGCTTCTACTTCAAACATGATCATATTCCAACACTAACAATCAGGAATCAGATTTTCGTTCTAGTATTATTGATCTAAAAGTCAATCCATATCGCTCCCTTGCGCTTATTGTAAATAAGAAAATATAACTGACCAATGTCATGCCGAAACGTAGAAAGCTATCCCAGAGGGATTTATTGATATCGTCCTACAGCAGCAGATTAGCTTCAGTGAAGCTTAAAGTCAACAATTTGAATAGCGAAAAACTGATTGGGATCACAGTCTGAATCGTTGTCGCTAATCGCTTTTCGAAATCCGATTGCAATTCGGTTGATTGATTTGTATATATGTGAGAGGGGGGCGGGGGAGGGATTGCATGAAATAGTAATTTAAATGCGAGTTCTTTCAAATTCTTGGGATCATTATGAAACGATTTACATTTAATCCTGGTGAGTTAATCCATCTGTTGTAATTTATTATTTCGCGAAGAGTACTTTTGGAAAACTCAAATTTCGGTTTTGTGACATGGATATGATATACGCCACTTAACTGACCGAATTACAGACCTTAGTGTACAGTATATTTGTTCTTGAATGGTCGTCACAATTCATCCATTACTGTATATTCATCGAATAATTTGCGCTATCATGCGTTTACATGTGTACATGGAAGTTGAAATGTAAAGTTCACACTCGAAATCGAATATTGCCGATCAGGAGCTATTATGGAATCCGAGAATCACCTGGTTCGCATATATTCCCTTTAGTTTATGTCCCAGTGGTAAAAAACCCGGTTTATCGATTCAAGTCTAGCTTAACTCGCCTGCTCTCTATATCTGTTGCATGTCGGTACATTGAGATATTAATTATATACTTGGCAAAGCCCCAAAAACCTGTAAAACAAGGATGTATTGTGTGCCGCAGTAAAATGCATGATCCGTGTCTTCAAAAAAATATTATAATGCGTCTGGATGATGGACGCCTAATGTACATTCTGTATATAGAAGGTGCGACTTCCAGCTAGCTTGGGTTTTCCTTTGTTTGGCTTATCAACATTGAACATATGGCGCGCAACAAGTAAAGGAAAGAAAGCGATAAATCCCTCGGAGACGTAACATACGCGTTATAGCCTGCGAAAAAAACTTGGTCGGAATAGAAGAGCAAAAACGCGTTTGCATGTTAACCATGAGCTGAAGATTAAATTCAATAAGCGCTATTCATGAATAAATCATTAGCCACATTAAGTATGCACACGTTGTGAAAGAAAAACTTTGAAGTAAAATCATTGAAGGTTCGCTTTTACCGAAAATTATTTTCGCTGTTGGTGAGAATTATTGGCTGCATGCTGTTGGCCCGCATTGTATTGGAAAGTTGTTATTTTGCCACACAAATTTAATATTTTAATTTTTGCCTACTACCACTGTCTGTACTAATACAGGCGTCTCTATAAAATATGTAAACGTAAAGTGTACGATATTCATATGCCGTATAAAAGTGGACAGCTCATGCACTAGGTTTGTTGGTGTTTGGTTTGGAATTGAATGACTGCAAGACTTAATGTGTACAAAATGTATTCCTTAATTTATCTTCGATCGTTTATCAAATGAATTGATCGCTGGAATTCACAATACATTTTGGTGTGCTGCGTTCTGCAAAAGTTGTTTTATATCAGCGAATTTGCATAGCTTTCAAACACTTCACATTTTAAAGCAGCTGAATCTCTTGAGGAGTCTAAATACGTTAAATTAAGTCAAATACGAAATTAAAGCATTTTTACTCACTGAGATATACAACACTTCCCATCAGAGCAACATTGCACAGAAACAGCATAACTATGGATACTTTGACCCATTTTGAAGTTGGCTGGCGTGGGACTCGGTATGGGTTTGACGCAGTGTCTCTGTTTTTCATCATTTTTATAGGTACTGGGTTGATCTGGCTCCTCTGTGTCTTGAATACGATATACGCTTTCACCTGATGGTTTATAGTTTTCTATGCAGTATCTGAGTTAGTAGTAGTAAGCTGCCTTTCGTCTTATGTAAGCTACTGACTGAAAGAAGGGGTATACAGAACAAGATAGAAATATATAAGATGAAGAAAATATTGATAAACACCGGAATAATTTTTATAGAATACCCACTGTCTAATTTTCACTTCCCAACTACGTAAACAACTAGTCTGAAGACTTATGACATAATGATGTCTATTATACCTATAAAACTGAAATACACGTCCACATCGTTATTCTTTTTAACCCGATTCTACTCAATCAGATAAACCTGAACATTTAAATATACTCGTTTAGTTGATGATTTAGTTTTATTTTCTCTTTGCAAGTTTACGAACAGATTTTTCGCCAGCATTGCCGTATGCAATGTGCTCTTAAATCGCTAGGTTGTCTGTCAGTGGATGATAAGTCACATATGGCGCACCTAGCAGTATTGATCTTTTTTTTCAGATTCCCGGAATAGCGCAGGGTTGTTTTAGTGAAAAGAATAAGAAGGAACTATTGCATTTCGAGATTTGCCACCATGCATGCGTGTCATTCTTTCTCTCCTTATCCTCTCTCTCTCTCTCCCTCTTTCCCTTTTAAGGAAAATAGAGAATTCAGACGGAGAGACTTAAAACCTTCTTTAATAATTGATACGCTGTATTAGAACTCCCGCTGTGATTAATGTTTCATTCCTTTGACCGCCAAAATTTTTCCATGGATATTTATCCATGAAAAACATTGGTAAATGGGGAGATCAATCTTAATCCTCATTCAAGTCCTATTTTTTTGAGATGCAAATCTAAGTTCAGATTATACTTAGATTCACTGTATATCAGTATCTCTCAAAATGGATTGAATTAACCTCCGGTTTGCTATTAAAAGTGAATTGGTGTGTAGCGAAATTATGTATGTTTGAAAAGTGTGTCACCAACTGGAAAAATTTGGAAAGCTCTGGCCTAATGGATAGCTTACGAGTCACATAATCAGAAGGACTGGAGTTCGATCCTTCAGGGAGTCAGAGGTTTAAAAGAAACAATGTTTTGAGGTTCAAAAATTTAAATACCATTATTAACATGTTTAAAATTATTTTTCAGATAACTTCACAAGTGCTGTACTAGTCAACCTGGATTCTGGGATCATTGGAGACTCGAATGAGTTCACCAAGCAAATCCTGTTTAGTGACTGCAACTATTATAGCCAATGTATTGTCAAAATCCATATGTGTTTATGCAAAATCCGAAACCTCTGTTTTAAAACTCCAATGCCTGTTCCATTCGGGACCAAATGTATGGTGGCACCAAATGGTCCTAGGGTATATTATTAAAACGTAGCAGATCTATAGTTACGATTTACCCTAGGATTCCGAGGTTAATGTGTGTGCTGACAACACAGGCCAAGAATAATGTGGTCGCAGTTATCAACAGAAGTCATCTTTTCAGTTTATACTTTCATTGATACAACTCATTCAAAGTCAGTTTCCAAGGGTACAGACAATACCCTTAGCTACGCTTTTACTGATTTCGTTATAAAATCATTGATTAAATAACACAATTACCAATGGACTTGACGGGGTGCTACCAGCACGCAAAATGGGTAACACACACCGGTGTGCACACCAGAGCACACACCGACGGGCCAAGAGCACACATCGGGGTGCAACCAGCACGCAAACTGGGTAACACACACAGACGGGCCA
>QXVX01006786.1:0-11769 GCA_013436065.1 Halocynthia aurantium
AAATTTGATGGAAAAAGAAAGTCGGAATTGCGTTTTCAAAACTGTTTTAATTTCATACAAACTAACTAATACTTTAACTACAATCATTTGATATGTTGAATTTGCCAGGAATTTAATTTTCTCATGGTAATATTCGATGAAATTATATGTGACCTATATTGTACTTTTCAGTGATGATAAGGACTTGTGCCTCGGATTTTGAAAAACCGAAATGACTTTGGGAAATTTGATTTTATGAGCTGACTCAAGAATGGAGTTTTAGATACAGCCCTGTATTTTCTAGTCTTAAATTATTTTTCTGTTTTTACAGTCTTTTTTGTTGTTTGCAGTCGTGCAATTTTGGCCTATTTCGTCGCAGCATTCGGAGGTGCCGATCATCCTCTTTACCCTAAAGACCCTAAAAAGCGGGCGCGAATCGATAACATCCTCCATGTCGACTTTGGAATGTTGTACAAGAATGTTAGCGAATGGCTGGTAAATGCATTTTCTCTTTTCATTACAGTAACTCCTTGGATATTTGCTCAAGGGTGTGAATTCGTCTTTGTATGCGGCCACTCCCCATTTCTATATTGTTGATAGGATCATTACTATAGTCCGACCACATAGCAACATGAATTTTGAATGTCTTTTCCTATCACAAAGGTAGGTATCTTTTCTCCATGAGGGCGATCTTTATTTCAACATATTGAGTTTCTAAGTTAGTACTATCATCACAATTGGGTAATAATATTTGCTTCTTTATCAGATTTGTAACAAATAGGCAACCACTTAAAAATAAACCAGTAACTTGATCAACCGGAATGTATCATATTTTTATAGAACACTGGAAGTACCTATTAGCAATTTATTGGTGTTAACAGAGTTGTCAGCTATTTCCTTCTGAACAAGAAGTAAATTTGGAGGAGAAATTGAAGAAGCTCAAAGACGGTCTCAAGATTTTGAACGATCACTATTTGGGAAGCACCATCTATGTTGCTGGCGATCAAATGACCATAGCAGGTAGATTCAAAAATTTCCAGTTCATGCGATACAGTAGGTCCTGGCTTAACGTCATAGATAGGTTCTGGGAAAGTGCAACGTTAGCTGGAATGACATTAACGTGTTGCGTATCTCGTTGCTATAGGCAAAATAGAATTTCTAGAACATCACTGCTTAAGAGATTCATGAATGCATGTCATCGTATCATACAAATAGTACCTTTCTCTTCATACTACTGATATTTGTAAAGCAGAAAATACTGAGGCATGTAAAAAGACATTACAGAACTTATGGGTCTATGATTTGTCCTCTAGATTTTGCTGTTTTGATAACGGTTACGCTGTGTGAAGTTCTGGATCTGGACTTGTCCGAGTTTGCCAACATCGAGAAGTGGGTGAGCAGAATGAAGAAACTTTCCTATTATGAAGAGTGCAGCAAAGGTCTATATCAACTCAAAGAAATGGCCAAAGGGAGAAAGAGCGGCTAGCTCCCACATATGACCTTATTACAGTGTTGTATAAAAGTCCCATTTTATGTTAACTTAAATACAGGTACACAATATTCTATCTTGAACTCTTGGAACCATACACGTAATGCACACTATTTGTGATTTTGGAATGTCATGTTTATATTAGTCATGTGTATCTTAGATTATAGGACTGTCCCAACACCACCTTGTCACATTCCCCATTTCCCACTTTGTATTTTTTCACGGAATAACATATGCAATACATGTGACGTCAGTGTGAAGAGCGCCCAATAGATATCGATTCTTCCCGCTTCTTCATGCTTACATGCACTATCGGTTGAAAGAAATTGCATATTTCAGTATTGTAATGAACAGCATACTTTGCTAACAGGCCTTATTTTTTATGAAACTGGAATGCAGTGGACGGCGCTTATTGTGATTGCTTTAGGACATTCTTTTTTTGATAACAGAAATAGGCTGATAACATTAAGTGAGGTATGTAAATATAATTTGGGACCGATTGCTATCGAGAATAACACCCAATTGGTATCATTGTCCATAATCATAGTAAGTGATGTCAACTGTATTAACAAATAGTTGCTGGTTTAACTTTTTCAAATGAAGTAACCATACAGTGGTCAGACATCCCGCTGTGGTTCTAATCAATGTAAACTCATAATCATTTAAAAGTTACGCTATGCATTTGTTTCAAGCACAAATAAATTAAAAACCATTTTATTGCTTGCTTCCTTGGTAAAAATTAATTGTGTTAGGTAACGAAAGAAGGCCATTATATTCGTCTGCACCGCAAACATCATTCTGAACAAGACAGGAACAGAAGGATATGATTTCATTTTTTGCCTGTTCATGTGAAATGTAGCCACAGACCCAAATGAAATTTGAAAAGGCAGCGGCGAGCAAAAAAACAAACATTCAAACCCACTGTTGGCACGTCTCGTGTTAGAAAATTAGTTCTTGTAGTAAATACAGTACTAACTCCTGATGACAGTATTTTCTTTCTTTGAAAAATGAACACCTGCAGTGTTCATAGTGAGCAAATGTGCATTTGACTGGATAGCCATCTCATCATTTCGCCCCCAAATTGTAAGAAATAAAAATTTCAACACAATGTAATTACGATAGTGGTAGTCGGCACTAGGCTTATGGCAAATTGGCCATTGGTAAATCCTGCCCTACATTTGACACAAAATCAATAGATGTGTATTGGAATACTGTGTGTCACAATCAGTTGAGTTTTTTAATAAGTTCTCTGTTAATCTGTAGGCAAATATCGAACATCAATAGGGAGAAATTAAATAAAATTTCATGAATGAGTAGACGCTCGTAACAACGATGGGAAAAGAAGCTACCGGGATGATGTATTGATTTCGCAACTACTGCGGAACTCGGTTAGCGCTTCTCTCTTTTATTATCTTGGCCCTTAGATTTAACTCGGGCGGACCTAAAAAACGAACAAAAGAGTGACGGTCACCTCCACACGCGCGGAGCAGTCATTTTTAGTGAGGTCATCAAACACACGCCTTACGTCTTTGGGGCTGCGTTTTAAATTTGTGCCAGTTTCATGTATTGCGTTTTATAGTTAGAAAGATATCCGAATAGGCGGAAATTGACGAATATAAGAGGAATATACTCATTAGTCGAACAACAATGGCTTCGTCGTGCCATTTTGCAAAATTGTAATCGATTATGCATCATGCTTTTTTCGTGTTTTCTGTTAAGAGGTGGTTGTATTGATCAGGATCGAAATCTATATAAAGTAATCATGTAACCGTTATTGGTGAATTTATCGAATTGAATACTATGTAGGTGATATTATACAGAAGTTTGGTGCACGATATAATGTTTGAGCATTGGAAACGAGTTTTAGAACTGGACTGAGACGCTGATGTTAATGCACCATCGCGCGCAATCTATAGACCACGCTATTCAGTTACCGTACCTTCAGGTTGCCTTCGTCTTTTGTATTTTGTGCAATAAGTGTTGATGATGTTACTATTAGAGCAGAGTAATGATTGGGAAGGAAAATATCACTTTGCAGTGAAGGCAAATCTTCCCATAGCCTTCTCCCATATAACATTGTATTTGTTTCTGTGACAAAAACTCAGAACACTTCGCATTGAGACGCTAATGTTCCGAATCTTAACATACAATCTTTTTCCTCTTCGTAGTTATTTTTTGCCAATATTAGAAGAAATTTAAAATCACAAAATGTCTAAAGTCCCACCTTCGTATTCTGATCTGGGGAAAACTGCCCGTGACCTTTTTGATAAGGGATATAGTAAGTTCTTCTAGCTTATGATTTATTTATAGAGTATTAAAATTACTGGATTAATTTAAAATAAGTTGTATTTTGATTTCTTCAGATTACGGCTTTGCAAAAGTTGACTTGAAGACAAAATCTGCCTCTGGAGTTGTAAGTGTCTTGCTGTTATTAAAGTAAATTGTTATATGGGAATGGTCAGACTCAATTTTGGAATCATATATGATAAATTTTTGATACTGGCTATTCTCTATCGGGTCACCCCGGTTTTACGGGATGTCCTCATCTAAATATTCATTTTCTGGTTGCCAGGAGTTTACTACTAAAGGTTCTTCTTCTCACGAAACTGGAAGTATATCAGGATCCTTGGAAACCAAATACAAGAGACCAGCACAAGGACTGACTCTCACGGAAAAATGGGCTACCGACAACACTCTGGGCGCCGAGCTCGCAATAGAAGATCAACTGGCCACCGGATTAAAGCTTACCTTTTGTACATCATTTTCGCCAAACACAGGGTATTGTTTCTATTTGTAGTTTGATAATTACAATATGTAGATATGAAAAATGAGAACAAAAAAAAATAGAATATTTAATTCAAATCCTAATAATGATATAGCCCTATTAATGAGTTGTTAAGATATTTGATAATGTCTGAATGGAATGGAAATATAAAAGTAGGGATTTCTATGATTATCGTTTGATGACGAGTCTGAATACTTCTGTGACGACTCAGAAACGAGGCATTTGTATGAGAAATCTTGGGGTAAAAGCATTAAAACAATTACTTGGATACTTCATCTTTTATGTAAATTGGTGAATTTTTGTTTTTTCAGGAAAAAGTCAGCTGTGCTTAAAACTGAATACAAACGTGACTACCTGCATATGAACCTCGACACAGATTTTAACTTTGCAGGACCGACTCTGCAAGGAGCAAGTGTTATAGGGTAGGTGTGACAATCTGTATTACCTGCTAATATGGATTATTGAATTGATATTGCACAATGTAGAAAATTAATTAAGAAATTTGCTCTGTCTGGTAAAATTATTTGCATAAAAATGTATATCATATAGCTTAGTTTTTCCAAACCTGGTAGAATTTTGTATAATATATTTTTATGTGCTGGATCAAATAAATCACTCAATAATTTTCACAAGTATTTGAAAATAGAATCCTAATGTTAATTGGAATGGTAGACAGCCAGTAAGTACTATTATGCTCAATTTAGCAGTTACAACACCAGGCTTTGGTTATCTGTCCAAAGGTTGATAGATCTCAGCAAATATTCAATAAATAATGCATAAAAAATAAATTGATTATGAATAAATTTATAATTAATCATTACGAATTTCTAGAAGAATGAGCAACCAGTGGAATATATCCGCCATCACTGGAAACGTTTTTTTATCATTTCTATGATTTATAAGATGATAGTACGATTTGGCAGAGTATATAATAGAATTGTTTTCTGTATTTTGTACACTGTTCCAAAGCGAATCATACTCAGATCCTGAATTACTAGAGTTTCCTGTTTATGATGCGTCTGATCACATCGATTGAACATATTTTTATTGTTAACTGTCCAATTGGCAGGTACGAAGGTTGGCTCGGAGGTTACCAGTTTGCATTCGACACTTCAAAATCTGCTCTGACAAAGAATAATTTCGCACTCGGCTACAATGGTTCAGACTTCCAGCTACTAACAACAGTGTGAGTGTCTGCATTATATGTGTATGATGTATTGTGAGGGTTTTCAATGGGGTAAAATGTCAAAGCATGATCACCACGAGAAACTGAAATGACACACCCCGAATGGAATATTCCACAAAGTTTTCAATTCAATTAGAATACAAATAGCATATGCGTACTGTAACCTTTCATTCAAAACATGGTATGGTATTAGGTATAAAATTTAATAAAAATTTATGCATATTCTGTATTAAGTGTATATGGATATCATGTCCCATCCCCAAGCTGCCTCGTGTTGTAGATGTAAATAATCAAGGAATTTTGGATATAGAATTTTCAACCGTTGTTTGATGGTTCTGCTAGGAATATTGGCTCTGTGATGACTATTCGATGACGAGTCTGATGTTTAATCTTTGACGACGAAAAACGAGGCATTTGTCTGAGAGCTTTGTCAATTCGCTAATATCAATTTGCCGTATTAGCTTCATAATTCCAATTAGTGTTTTTAGTGGGCATGAAATAGACAGATCCCCAGTTCTGCTGGTGCCACAGAATAAATTACACTGTTGCAACTTGAACGTAATCCGTCTGTTTTTGTGCTTTTCCAATAGGTGTGACGGTACTGAGTTCGTCGGATCCATATCCCAGGTTTGCAATAGCAAACTGTCCACTGGAGTCCAGCTCTCGTGGACATCTGGACAAAGCAATACAAGATTCGGAGTAGCGGCGAAATACTGCCTCGACAAGGATTCCACAGCTAATGTATGTGTATATATATAGTATAGTTTTCGCCAAACACCGGGTATCGCTACTATTTGTAGTTTGATGATTACAATACGTAGATGTTTATCATGGTACAAAGGGGATTATCAAAAATAAGTATGAGGTGTGCATGAAAGTGTCGCAGCTTGTGGTATAAAAAATCAGGACAAAAATAACTGCAATATTTAATTTCAAATCGTGATAATGATATAGCCCTATTAAAGTGTTAGCAAGATATTTAATAATGTCTGAATTAATTGGGAATATGAAATTAAGGATTTCTATGATTATCGTTTGATGACGAGTCTGAATACTTCTGTGACGACTCAGAAACGAGGCATTTGTATGAGAAATCTTGAGGTCAAAACACCGAAACAAATACTGAGATACTTCTTCTCTTATGTAAATTGGTGAATTTTTGTGTATAGTATATAGCAGGGATTGGATGGCTTTTTAACGCCCCACGCAAATTTTAACACTCGTATATCCTCAATTGTATATTCACTATATTTATTTACTAGTAATGTGATCTGTTTTGGCAATAAAATGAATCATCCCTTGTACAGGTCAAAGTCAACAATGCTGGCCAAGTAGGAGCCGGTTGGACCCAGACACTTAGAGACGGTAAGTCAGATATATCCAATTGGGCATCTTTCAATATAACAAAAAACTTATCTGTTTTATCTTATTAAACTACCGCCTATTCTTGTAAATCTATGGTACTGTATACATATTTTTTTTTAAATAACGAGACTATGAAGCAAAATAACATTAATTCAGTTAGATCTGTACCTTTATGTCCTAAATACCAATTCAGTTGAATGAATAATACTTATTTTATTGTGGAAATCAATGTAGACAACTTGTCATTAAATTTGAATGTTGCTGTTCAACGTATCAGATTTTTGAAACTACTTCTACTGTGCTATTTCATTCTTATCTCTTTGTCAGGAGTCAAAGTCACCCTATCTAGTCTTATCGACGGGAAGAACTTTAACTCTGGTGGTCACAAGCTTGGAGTCGGACTGGAATTCGAGTTGTAATCTACAAGTAGGAAAGAAGAAAATCCACAATTTTCTATTAAACTAATATTATTACATTTTTTTGTGATGTAACCAGTAAATAGGGTCAAATGATATCTTATATTCCTCTCTCTCGAGAGAGAGGGCTCTTCATTTTAGCTGTAATTTAAATGGTATTCGGCCCCGCGCTATCTATTTTTCACGGGTTAGTTACTACTTTATCGTGTTCTTGTGCTTCTAGACAGTAATTGAGTCGCTTGTCTGACGACGTTGTTGTTATTTTACCTTGAAGAATCCAAACCATGCATGAACCATTGTAATTGATAAGAAAGTCCACATTTCATTCATATGGCACTTTACGTTTCCATGAATAAATCTGCCGATTGAACGATGTGTGTGTGAGTTGTAATAAACTGTGTTAAAAGCTGCTGTTGACACCATGCTTATAAAATAAATATTTGAAGCTGATATCAGGGATTTTTTTTAAATTGGTTGTCAAGGTATATAATAGCCTTGCAGACTTGGTAGTGGACTAAGGCCAGATGGCCAATATGATTTTAAAACTACTCCTTAAATATTTTTTAAACTAATTATTACGAAAGAAGTTCACCTAGATGGCACTTGTACACAATGCAAGGATTCACTGGCTAGAAAATAAAAACCCATCCTCTTCAACGGTTCTAAAAGAAGAAAACCTATGGAATGGTGCAAGAAATTCCGGAGGGAACTCCATCATTATATAAAATAATCTGCAATAAATCGGACTCGAAAAGAAGATATATCATAATCCACGCAAACTGAATGGATGGGAATTAACTTTAATTACCTACTAAACTGTAAATCAAAGATCGCAGGAGGTGAGATGATCTTTTTGACAAGCAGAGAGACAACCAAAAATCCAAGTTACTACTCAAACAATACATGCAAGAAATTTTCAGGAAAATGCACCCCAAGCAACAAAAGTGCATCAGCTTAACAAAAAAATGAGAATATGGTATTAAAAATAGAGAGACCTTGCGAGGCATTGAAAGACGAGGTCTTTTTTGTAATGCCCCCTGCTTACTGGCAAAAAATCAAAAAGGCTGTAGTGAGGAATGCCATTGGGCACCATCATTCGTAGGGATCTAAAAGGATCAAATCCGTATTGTTCATTTGTTTTCAAAAGGCATTACACTCATGTCGAGATCACCCAAAAAATACTTTTCAGTTCCAGTTGGTGTCGTAAGAAGCCTTTTGAGAAAATTTATCAAGTTGTATTATGGCAAGATTGGGCAACATCAACATGAGCTGAGAATGCACATGGAAAATCTTATGGGGTTAGTTGGCTGTTTTTGGTACAACAACCTGAATCTAATGATATTAGAATAAACATGGCCGATATTTTTAACGCAAGTTGTTGGCAATTTTGTAATTAGTGTCGCGCATCTATCGGCGTGCGCGGCTAGAACTTTTTGGGAGGCGGGAGGAAAATCGATGGTATGGAGGGGGGGCGGTTCTTCGGGCTATGGGGGTCAATTGGCTGATTTCAACTTCCTGGGTCCAGTGATATACGAACAATTTCTGATGAGAGTTATTACCAATTCTCCACCGACACGTTAAGAGTATTTAACGAAATTTTCACAGAATGTAGATTTATCTTGGAGATGCATATATGTAATAATTAATACGAGACAATTGATTCATTTTCCCAGTAAAATGTTGCTGCTTGCATGTTAGTTTTGCCCACTGAAGTCGGACTGTAGTGATGTACGATGGTTAGAATTCACGCTTTGATAATTCTCGATTTACTCCCAAGGACAGGGCTCATTCAAGGTTACTTATTGTTAGTGATTATCGTATGATTACTTAAATGTTGAGAAGTAAGAGATGGTCAACTAAACACAAAGAAAATTGCCGGAGCGTAACACGAGGAAAAAATATAGATTGACGTCATAAAGTCCGGAAATAGCGTTGTCGCCATTTTCAGTTACTCACAGCACAGCTAACAGCTTAACGGTATAATAGAAGTCAACACAGACACTTTCTTTCGAGTTTTTGGTTCTTTTCTGACCTCTTAAGTTGTTAAACTGCCTTCTTATACCACTGAGAGTAAACGGTAAATACATTGGAATAATTTTTGACCGCAAGAATCGTGAATATACTAAGATACCGTAGGATACTCACAAAGAGTGAATGCAGGTACGTAGCTTATTATTTTATTTTTTATGTGCTATCATTTTTTTCTCGATTAAATAGAGGTCAATCTTGCAAATTTGCCAAAACCTATAAGCTAAATCCACCGTGACCAAGTGGGAAATTCACCAGACGCCGACTTCTACACGCAATCTTGTTAAAAGTACAAGTGCTTGCTTGTTAAAAGTAAAAGGGCTACGGTTATTCGCAGAAGTGTTTCCATGGATAAAATCCAATAAAAACGTACTAAGAATCCTTCAATCCGTTAAAAACATCCATTTACTGTGCAAAATCACTTACGTTTCATGACGGAATATATATTTTCAAGAAATGCCTAAATATAATAATAAAACTATTGTAGATAGTATATAGTATATATATACCATATTTTTGCATGTACAATATGACCTCATGTATAATTAAACCACACTGTCAGTGCCAATATGACAAGTAAAGATTTAACTATGTATCATATGACCACAACTCTTAGTTAACAGCTTAGTGTGAGACCTGTAAATGTGTCCCTGACCTACTCATTATCATATTTGGCCATGTAGTACCATGTCATTCCATCCTTTTGAGGCCCGAAGATGTAATGGTGAAAAAAAAAATTCTGCTATGATTGTTTGTTTTGCGTGAGGTTTATATGGATTGCATGATGGATACCATATTACTAGGATTAAAATCAAACAAAGCACATTTTTTAATTTTATCTATACATTTATCATGACGAAACTTGAATTTCCTTTGAAATTAGTCATTAACTTCTATTTCCACCTGTTTATGTGGGAAATATATGGAACTGATATGTGGGTGGCGTGGAATAGGGTAGGTGATTTTGGTGATATTGTGTCCTGTGTAGTTCACGCTCACTCTCCTTTCACTGTTCAGCGAATATCATCACATCAGAGTTTATTTATTTCACCAGTTAACCAATTATTTCAATCAGATACATTATTACAGCTTTTATCGCAATTGTATTATATGACATATCCTGGACGCAAGAGAATGCTACTAGTGCTAAAAGGCTTCATTGAGTTGCTGCCACCCTTACCATATTATGTCATGTTCCTTCCCTTGACCTTGGCTGCATCCTATCATTCTATACTGTATAATTTTTACCAATGTATTTCATTTAGTCATTTAACTCACACCTCCTAATAATAATTGATTAAATTCCCAACATTCCATGTTACATAGAGATATAGGAGAACCATAATTAGTGAGTCAGATATGTGCTATTAAATTACTGTTATGTGACCTCTGGCAAAAAAGGGATAATCCGACACAATTGCTGTAAACGGTGGAGAATAAAATGATAAATTTACAAACAAACATTTACACACAAACTAAGTTTCGAAGGTGTGAATTCTCTATAATTACATCACAAAATAAAAGCCTAAAACCCAACTGATCCCAACATAAAACCTTAAAGAAAAGCAAAATGTTCTGTGCAGCACATATTCCATGACAAAAACCTTCTGACGTTTATTCTCATAACCGCAAGTTAAAAATCATTCGAGGCGACTATTCTCTATTGTTCAATTGCGTTCCTCTCTTCTTGATAGCTTGTTTGCGCACAGCTCACTTTAAGACTGTAATGAACTACTCGTTTCGCAACTCAGGTCCATTCATAGAACCTTGCTCGTAAGTCGAATAGATGATGTGGCTGCAATAGCTACAGTATTGCTTACATTACAGGTGTTACACGCCAACAAATGTGAATATTTCAGTTGCTTATAGATCATATTATACAAATATTGGTCATATGAAGTATTGAAACACTTCTTTGGGCTTAGGTCTAGAGTCTAGACTGTTATTATCTGTATTATTTGATGGTTACAATCTTTATGAGATTCAAGAGCAAAATACACGCTACAACTAAAATACCTCGTTAAGTCCATCTCTGTAAAATGGGGAATAAATCTGTATTGAATCTCAAGCTATTCCATTATGCGAGATATATCCCGGTTACTAAGTGTTTTACATGGCCACTATAGCCATGCTTAAGGTTGCAAAGAGTACTTAATTTGACAAATGGCCATTAAGTTGAGAGCTGACCTTTAGAAGCAGAGTAATGAAGTGCTTAGGGTAGCTTTGAGGATGATTGCAGTGATGATGGTAATTGCATGGCAATAATAAGGTAATGGCTATTGCCTAATTAGATGTCTGATTCTAATACTGACATTGATATGCTTACTGTTCTCATTGCGATGCCTCCAGCTATATCCATATAGTTTTATTCAGGAAGAATCTGAACCAACTGTTTTTAGGAAATACCAGCTAAATTATCAATAAAATAAACAAGAATAAAAACTATCTGATGTTATAATGCTTTACGGCAGGACTATGGGTTAAAAGTTACAAACATTGAATAGCAATAAACATATTATTT
>QXVX01006786.1:14035-42787 GCA_013436065.1 Halocynthia aurantium
ATTTCTCCTACTCCAGTTATTATTAGTTCTGCGGTGTTTTGTCAATGTTTTTGAAAATTACAATGTATTTCTATAGATTAAATCGATGCCGAAAGATGGCGACAAACCTAATCCTCGACGAGCCGTGTCTATTATGAGCTCAGAGGTTGCCAAATCTGGCAAAAAATCTCACTGGGAAGAGCTGGAAATAAAAGGTGAGTGAGAAAGGCCTTTATTATTAGTTCTCGTGATTGCTATCGTTATTCCTTATTGATCCTATTCCATGCATAATTTTGATGCTATTAAAGTAATCACGATGACATATCCTTCCAAAAGAGTAAATATAGTTTTTTCTGTCCAAACTGTATTCTGAGATGCATCTTGTAGAGATCTGTTGATAAATGGTGATGTAGTTTCAAGACGAACAAACTTTCGTTTTTATTATGTATTTTTTTGGGGGGGTTTACAGCGATTGAGTGTAAGGTATGAAAAATTTAGCTTTACCTTTATCCCATCATTCATATGTTTGGACAGGTATATGTGTCATTTCATACATATTCTTACAGGACCGGTCCGGAATCTGTCACCGGCAATATGGCAGCTCTCGCACTTAACTGCACTCTTCCTCAACGATAACCAGCTGCAGAGAATCCCGCCCGACATTTCCCGGCTCCGGAATCTCTTTTTTCTTGACCTATCCTCTAACAAGCTAAGAAGTCTTCCAGCAGAACTTGGTGATCTCTATAATCTCAGGTAGGAATTTTGTTGTCTATTGCTGTAATGGAGAATGCACTATGGAAGATATTTTTAAATCTGAGTCATAGTCATAGTGTGAATTACAAGTTAGTACAGGAGAGTAAGGCAGTATTAGGAGCTAGCAAAGCCAGCATCATTTGGTGTGAAAATAGTTACAAGCGGACCTTCATCAATCCAACAATAATTTCAAATTTCCATGGCCTCAAATCTTTCCCTAAATGTATATTAATATTACTTCCTTACTGCTACTCCACTTCAGAAAAAAAAATCTTAATTTGGTAACTCCTGTGCATGTAACTTTTATCTTATGTGTTTACCTGTATCTCTGTAAAAATTCCACTTAATTCAACATGTAATATTTATGTTCCTTGATTTCCAGATGAAATTAAGCAGGATAAGTGGTTAGGTACTATTTAGAAGTAATCTTTTTTTGATTCGGCATTTTTATTATAACATAGTGCAGGCATTGGTAGTGCTGGATTAGTGAAGGCCTGCTGGTGAATATATATCATATGGTGAATGCCCAATATTGCTTACTTCCTAAATTAATACGGATTCAGTTAAATTTGATTTACTAAGGCTGTTTATTTAAGTGTCTGGTTAGTGTTAAGGTACCATATGTGTGTAGTCGCACTACTTATGCTTATTATTGACTTGAACCATATTGATCAATTGCTCGATGTAACATATTGATTCTGAAAAGAGTTGGTAGATCTTTTTTAGAGAGTTTTGAAATGATCTTTGTGTGTTGATTTCCTGTTCAATATTGTTTATAGTCTTACGTCCGTATAAGGATTTTCAAGTTGTTTATGGAAAGATTTAGCAATAACATAAGCGCGAGAGTTTATGTTGAATTTTTGTGTTGATCACCTGCTCTATTCCTAACATATTTAAATAGTCTTTCTAGACAGATTTATATGTCCAGATAATATTCCCTTTTATGTGGGTTCTGGGATTTGTCCTAAATATACATTGTTTAGTTGATATTGTAAGTGAAAGTGGTTGCTTTTTTGGTAATATTTTTTTCATGGAAATCTACGGTAGTTGAGAGGTCCTACAATATCATCATATCATTTTTTTTATCTATTGTTAAAGGCTCCAACAGAACACCACACAGGATTATGTATAGCATATCATACTATCATCAACCCTAACTGCTAAACTGTTTCTTAAGTACCTAACATTTATCATCTAAGGATCAATAAATCAAATATTTAATGCAATGCTACTTAATAATAGTACGCATTATAGTTTCTGCGTGTATTTAATTGAACTGATGCAGTCTTTTCACTTATCAGCATTTAAATATATATATTGGAGTCCGTCGAATTTCAATTTCGTTTTGGAGTGATAGGTTGTGAATTTGATTCCTGGAATTTAATTTAAACTGTGTGTCGGAAACTGGTGCTGTGAAGAAGGCAGACTATTTTTGAAATTTTCTCGCTTAAATCGAAAAAATTGACATCATTTTTATGAGGTTAATGCTTATCTATGCAAAAATAGGTAATTTAAATATTATTGATGCTCCAGTGTAGTGGGTGTCATTGTTTAAATATTGTGTCATTATAAATCAAAACGATTGTGAAAGGCTGGTCGCTCTATCTATATACAGCTCCTGGAAAATACTGCATTGGCGTTCATAGTAAATGTCTGAGCGGGCTGCAGAATGCCAGGGGTCAATTGATCTTTGATAGGTCATGAAAATTTTGGTGTTAAATCACATCGCATAATGTCGAGTAGGATTTAATAAATATGGAATTTTTATATGAAACAAATATACCATATATTGTTAATTTCTCGTCACTCTTATCTCATATATATGGATTTGCATGATCCGTTAATTTTAACGGGGTTCCACTGCAGTAAATTTTATGCGAGACGATCCGGCAATCAGTGTAAGAGAGTGAAACAGCCACGATCGCTACCAGAATTTCAGAATTTATATTTTTGTTGTTGTCTGCGGCTCTTTATTTAGCCAGAGGCAATATTAAAACACAATAACAATGTCAGACTTTGTTCATGTTTTCTCTATTTGAACCTACTTCCATATCTGGCATGTAGTGGCTGTAGGTTATTGTTATATATCTGCTATTGCATTGTATCAATTATTTACAGATTTTATGATGGTGAAAACCATAAAAATTGGTTAATCCTTGAAAACTAACCGATGAATTATTGCTCCACTAGAATAAATTGTTTCACATACATCTTCCACTTATATAACTAATTTTATTTATATGACTCTGGTTATATAATCATATACACATTTATATAATGTGGTTTCCTATTGTAGAGTTTATATAGCATATCATAATATAGCAATTGTGTATATTGTGATTACTGGCATTGGTATAGTGTCGGGTATTGTGCCGGGTATTGTGTCGCTTCGCGTGTTATTTCCGCCTCTCTATGTAAGAGCTACACAGCTGCTTGGCTTGCAGATAATCGTGTTTGGTTTCTATCGCTATATTCTATTTGTGATATGATAGACCATTCATATGGCTGTTTATTATTTCCTTAGCGGGCCTGCTGTAAAATGGTATAATGGCTATCACTCAAATAGTCAAATTACGAATCACTGGTTAAATATATTGCAATTTTGTTTTTCAGGGAGCTTCTCTTAAACAACAACTGTTTAAGGGCATTGCCGTACGAGTTAGGCAAGTTGTTCCAGTTGCACTGTCTTGGTCTAATAGGGAACCCACTCCTGCCCGACATCATGAGTATGTACAACAAGGGAATGTCTCGTTTACTGACTTATTTTCTTGACAATCTCGCAAGTAAGAGACCGATTATGCTTTTGCTACCTTTTTGTTCTTGTATTTGGATTGGTGTGGTACACAGCAATCTTTGTTTATTCAATGCGCATTCAATTCAATGCAGTAATTAAGCTAGCTGCGAATTTCAATTTTCTTCATTAACTCTTAATTTATACAATTTTTAAAAAATCATTTTCATTACCCTTATTTTTACACAGTGACTACGCCTGACCCACCTGACAGACAATACATCAAAACGGGAGATACGGAGTCCACGCAGCACACTGCCATGTTTTCTGTCTTGTCTTACAATATCTTGTGCGACAAATACGCCACGAGACAGGTATGGGAAAAGACAAGTTATTTAGATATGATTGTTTAGGAGTTGTATGCTTTATGACGCACTTTTTTATGTGATAAAATATGGGGTAAGTATAGTGTAATATTTTGTAAACCGTATGCAAGATAGCATATGTGGAAAAGCAGCCAGTACAGTACAGTAATATAGGTTATGAATTAGATTCTCAACATTTATAAAATCAATTAAATTTAAAAACAAATGAGTATTACTTGAACGTTGAATATTTTGCAGGATTGCCTAATGGTAACATTAAAAAACATCAAAAGTTCAAAGCTTCCATTAAATGTACTGTATTGTTCATTATTTATTTATCAAATCAAATATATGTGGCAATCATATCAATATTGTTGTACGGTCCTATAGAATATCCTATACAAGAAAATATTACAGAAATATATATAATAGATATGAATATCCAGTGTTGCAGTATATAAGGATTAATTCAATATGACTATCTTAGCTTTCGTTAACACTATTCACAAACCATATTAACCTTACAAATTGTTCGGTAGGATTTTCAAAAGATTATTGTTAGCTAGGTGGCAGTTGTTTATGATAATGCTGACATTCTTCTCATCTAACATTTATCTTTAATATCAGATGTATGGATACTGCCCGCCGTGGGCGCTCAATTGGGAATACAGAAGAAAAATTATTATGGGTGAAATTTTACATTATGGAGCAGATATTCTATCACTACAGGTAAAGAAGTCTTGAATATTTTCTTTGTGTGCTATTCTCATATAATTTCTATTGTCCGTCAGCCCTCTTAAAAATGTTTATTAGCCAGATAACAATAATGTTGTTCAGTATTCATGAGAAAATTGGTGCAGAATCTTCTTTGTCTTTCATGTGAAAGGATAAGGTTTCTGTAAACAAGTGCTGGGCTATGAATACTAGTAGATGATTAATCATACCCAGCGGGTATGGTACTGTTTGCATGTAAATTAAACCGGTAACTAATATAGCTAAGTACCTTAATGTTGTTTTCATAAACTCAGTCGTTCACTATAAATCATTGAATACAAATTTTTCATACTCTGTTACTGTGTTTGCCATTATTTTGCACCAGTCTACTACAAACCATGTTGCTTATATACAACATATAAAAACATGTACACCACCTAATTTCTTAGCACATCCAGTATCATCAGTGCTATTTTATACAGTAGTTGGGTGTTTTTGCAATGTAGTATATTGGAACTTCATTATGCAATTTCGTGGATTTCCTAAGAAAGAAGAATTTTATGTGTAGAGGGATGTCATGTGACCATGCCTACACTGTTTGAAGTAGAGCTCTTAAATTGCAAATTTAATCTGAGTATGTCAAATAGTATGAGAGTATGTGAACCCTGGATAGCCTTGGTGAATATTTCAGTTAAGTTACCAACAACGTTTGTTATTCTTGAACAGGAGGTGGAGACTTGCGAATACAGCAACTTTTTCGTTCGTGAATTGGAAATGCATGGGTACGAAGGTGTGTTTAGCCCCAAGTCTAGAGCCAAGCACATGGTCGAAGATGACAAGCAACACGTCGATGGATGCGCCATATTCTGGAAAACGTCAAAGTATGTAGGATATTCTTCTGTAGTAATGCATAGTTTAACCCCGCCTCCGTCAACTCAACCATGACCAGTACATATTGCTCATTCTACCTGGAGAATCTGATCCTACCTTCTGGACCATGCAGTGATTTAAACGTTGTAATTTTATTGCAGATTCAGCTTGGTAAGAGAACACTTGATCGAGTTCAATCAGATTGCCATGCAAAATAATGAGGGCTCCCAAGACATGCTCAACAGGGTGACTACGAAGGACAACATTGGTCTCGCTGTCTTGCTGGAGGTGAATGACGGATTGTATGAAAATCAATGTAAGAAATTTTTTCATCTCATCTGTCATACTGTATTATTTACTAATCTGTATCTCTACTATATCAATATGTAAATGCTGAACTTAAATGGCATGTGTTTATTTCCCACCAGCCGGATTTCATCAAGTCGAACCACCACCCAAACAACACCTCTTGGCAGCGACGGCTCACATGCATTGGGATCCAGAGTTCAGGTATTGATTCTGCTGTGTTTAGAATCTGAAACACCTCCATCTTATTTGTACACACAGGTTGTTACTTGGAAATAGGGCACATAATATAGCATGTGACTTATCTATGCTGGATAAAATTATTATGGTTGAGTGGTATTGCGGAAGAAATCTTTGTCCGCAGTTATTTCTATCAAGTTGAGAACTTCGAATGTCAGGTTCTCCCTTGCTATCAAATAGATTTTATAGTAATTTCTGATGAAATATGGAAATCGGAATTGTGCTTGGCTCAAGGTTTGCTTATGCTTGCTGGAATGCAATGCGTCATGCGTTCTGGTCAATATGCAGGAAGTCACATCCGTATGGTGACAACTATGAAATCACAACATGATTTGACACTTGACACTGCATATTTTTTTTTCAGTGATGTTAAGCTCATTCAGACAGTCATCCTTTGTCATGAGCTGAAAAGAATTTGTGATGAGTCAATCCAAAGTTTCAGGAACCCAAATGGGATGACAACCGGGGGAACCTCGACTCCCGAGCCAGACAATCTGCCGATGATCATGTGCGGAGATCTAAATTCACTTCCCGAATCTGGTAAACCTGAGTCCATGATATCTTTCTATGTACAGATTCTAAGAATTTTACAATGATTAGAGATGGAAGAACTAGATAATTTATACCATGATATTTAGGAGATTTTTAATATGCCGCATAGTGGAACTGCGGACAATTAGTATGAAAGTATCCGATTTATAGTAACTTTTACATGGAATGTTGCTTTGTAGGAATTTTATTTAGCATTCTATCTGTTAACCTTGGTCTTTACCTGATTATTGTAGGTGTGGTGGAATATCTGACTACTGGAAAAGTCTCTACAAGCCACGAAGATTTCCGGGACTTGAAGTACACCAAGTCCCTCAGTAATTTCAGTCACCGCCTCCGGTGCGGAATCGGCCAAGTAAGGGTGATAATTTTCTGAGCAGATAAACCTGTTAAATTTAGGGGTTAGCTAAATTTAGATTAAAATAGCAGTGAATACGTTAATCAATGATAACTCTAATGTACACAGGCTAAAGATACGTATTCATTGCAATATTTTCTGACCTGATTCTTTAATATAACCTACAGGATGATCCGACCATTATAACTCATCCATTCAAGTTGAATTCGGCTTACGACGATTCGACTCTTCATTGCCTCGAGTATTCCAATAACACATTTGAATTCAAGGTGAGTTTTAGATTATGATTTTTTTACTGTAAGAGGGACTGACAATCAAGGTCTATATAAAAAGTAAGTTGAGAGGAAAAGGCGAGAATGGCGGCCATTATGTATCAAACTCGGCATGCGAGAGATCAAGCCAGTAACATTCAGTTAGTAGGTTTCTGTTGTTTGGCAGGCATTTATGCTAAAAAAATAAAAGGGAGCTAGAACTTTGAACGTATGCTATTCATGCCTCTCACCAATTTTTACATTTGTTGAACTGTTTAGTTTAGAAATTTACAGAAAAAAATGTTTTCATTGCAATAGCAGCACCGGGAACCTAGTTATGACACATTTCTGGCTTTCACAGGGCCCACCAAAGGGCACAATGCAATTTCTGTTATAAGATTGCAATGGAATTACTGTTACCCTAATTAATTATTTAATTGGGTAAACGGTTGATATAACTGGTCATGGTTTGTCTGGTATAAGTTTAACACAGGTCAGTGGTTGTAATATCAATATATGCTACAAGCATTATAAATAGGAGAGAGATACTCTTGTTGTAACACTATATATATAGTATATGTTGCTGGATTCACATTTAAAGAGACTGATGGTGCTGTATATTATTTGGTACTAAATTTTTACATCATAAATTGTTTGCTATGCTTCTTTGAGTGATCAAACTCACCATGGCAGGATAATGGTGAACCTCATCCAGATGCGGGAGCTGTGCTTATTTCATTATGTAAACTTACTTTTTCCAGGGCATCATCGACTACATATTTTACACTCGCGCCCAGCTGAAAAATCTCACGGTCTTGGGTGGAATCGACAACAATTGGTTCCTGCAAAATAATGTCTTGGGCTGCCCCCACCCTCACATTCCTTCTGACCACATCCCCCTTCTAGCAGAGTTTCAGCTAATGCCCTCAGATTACCGCCCCGCGTCACCCCCGCACTCATCCAGCATGTTTCATCAACACCACCACCAACAGTTGTCGTCGCATCAAAACCAAAACCAACACCACGGTAACATGTCACCTTCGTACCCGCAACACCACCACCTTAACAACCACATGCCGTTCCATCAAGGCCTGACCAATGGGTTTCACCACCAGTTTCCTAATACTGCCCATCGCACCAGGGGTCTAGGTCCCCGCCGTTCTAGTCCCATCAGCAACAGCAATTCCACCCCTCCCATGTCATCCATGGGCGGCATAGGTTCGTTCGGCATGTCCACCAATGGCAGGAGGTAGTAACGTGGCATCCATGAACTTTTTAGTCGACCAATGCCACAAGGCGAACTTTCCCACGTTGACGATTTCCAGTTGTGACCGACAGCAAGCTTCCACTGCGTATAAGAGAGACTCACTTCTAACCCACCCTTATTCTCGCAAGTTTCACTGGATAAATTTGTCATGTGTCACTTCATGATCCTCCCCGCAGAGTTGATGTTCTCTTCTCCTCTTATTTCTATCAACTCTCTGAATTTTGTTGTCAGAATCTTCACCAATCGGGATTATAGTACATTATGTTCACATTTTCAACTTCTTGGCAACCTTAAGTTCCTTCAAACCCATCTCTCTGTATTGTAAGAGGCGCTAGCGTCTAAGGCCTTGAGATTTTTACGAGAACCTCTCGAATACATCTTTACGAAAAAGGATTTAAACGATTTTAATTACAAGATTTTATGTCAGATCCCAGGCTTAAATTTTTATGAACCCTCTGTCGCTCGTAGTTTTTAACGAGGATTTTTAATCGTCAGAAAGGTACAGGGTGTTCTCTTAGCTTTATATCGTGTTCTCTTACTTTTTCCAGTCTGTAGAAGGTGCTGTTCATGATTGTGTCATAGTTCATAATCATGCAGAGGTCACTTCTACTCCGATTCGTGTGTAATAATTGAAGACAATAACTTTTTTGTATCAACTCTTCTATACATCGTCATATTTTTTTTTCTCACTTTATGTGTCAATTGGGTCGCTTGTGTGTTTGTCGTGTCCCCATTTTCTCATTGGCCTCAGTTGCCATATTTGAAGATTTCCAGATTATGAAAATGTAGTTTTTTCTAATTTCTATGCTTTGTGAGTTATATAACACAGTCATGCACAGTGGTGGAAATGGCTTTAGAGAATAAGAGCTGTGCTAAGGTCTGGGAGGCTGATATCTGAATGGAAGGGATGGTAGCCCTTGTTGGATTTTTTTTTAAAACTTGAAAGTAGGGCAACACCTTCTTCTGCCCCCTCCATTTCCACCCCTGGTCAATTGTACTGAGGTATTTGGATTGTCTATGGATGACAACTGCTTGGTATTATTGTGTAGGACGATTTGGTAATAGCAAACATGTACGTTTGTTCATTTGTACTTGTGCTAGGGATCTGAACAAGGTGTATACCACATTATCTGTATTTCACAATTTTCTCTATGTTAGCAGTGCCAAATTGAAACAAGTTACACTACATGTTACAATTTATATGGATATACCGCCATTGCATAGACAATACTGGATTTGTTGCGTTATATTGGTAAGAGCACATAATTCCCGAATTCCATATACGCTGATTTGGACATATCTGAATACTGTGAGAGTGTTTGAAAAGGCGAGCCCTTTTTAACATTGCATGAGTTTTAAAACGATTTTGTGTTTAGTTTTAACTCGATATGCACTTCAAAAATTAGAAGAAGATAATGGTTTTATGGGTGTATTGTTCTGTTCTGTTTGGTTTGTATGGTTAGCTGAAGCCAGGTCACATTTTTAGGTTCGCCTATAACCTACTGAATAATATACAAATGTTAGCACCACTGCTCGTGTTAGATGAAATATGTTCTCTTATTTTGAGAACGCATACTGCAGAAGCCTAGGTGAACATTTCACAGTAACAGAGTAAAATTATTAGCTATGCATTATGATACATACAGCACTACATAGTCAAAATCGACTATCCCAGTTCTTCCTAGTCATTTCTGAAAATAATTCCATAAACTTATTATAATGTGTTTGAAAGAGAACTGTTCTTTGGCTTCACTAATTGGCCAAATCTGGCTCATGAATGCACTTAATGGAATTGGTATTCATATTGGCTATATGCAATGGTGTTGTGTAAAGTTAACATCCCTCAAACTTCGTTCTTGTAAGGATTGATGAGTGGTGTGCCAAGTTAGAATCGGACTAGTTCAAATTGATACAAATGCACCCATAACAAGTAGTAATGTTTCAATTAATTTAATTTGTTGAAAATACTTGAATTGGTGAAATTCATCTTTGACACCTGAACATAATGTCTAACATCTCACACACCCTACTTCTAAAGAACTGTGGTACAAATTATTTCTTTATAAAATACGGTAGCGATCATTATACCAGCTTCTAACTTCTACAGTACAAGTATGGAATGAAATACTTACTTTGTCACTACAGGTGCACTACTTACTTTCTGGCAATTTATTGAATATGCATGATGAATTAATCTTTCAACAATCCAACTATTATTCACTGATTCAGTCTTCAGCTTCTTTGAAGTATTATAGAGTTCCTGAAATATGTATAAAACGAATGTAAAACATAAAATAACCCGTATAAAATGGTTAAAATTTAATATATATGAATGTATTTTAGTTTTATTTATACATCTTCTCCTATCTGATATCGGGAATTAGGTTGTGTACCTGTACTACTCTATTTCAAAACAATGCTGGACCGCCTTTGGAGGATTTACAATATCCTTGGTGTACTGCAATACTTGTTTGCCAAGCGTTTTTGCTCTCCTTTACGAATCCTAAACCTCACAATAATAATCCAACAATCCGTAGTAACACTATTGCCTTATTGACAATTTGCAAGAGGGTGTTATTATCTCTTTAATTTCAAATTTGAATATTTTATCTTGTTACCGATATTACCAACAAGCAAAGGCATCCCCGACAATTTGAACTGGATAAATTCATTTTTCTCCGTCTATTCTCCCATCCTGTGTGTTTCATAATATTTTGATGAAGTGAATTCAATCACCTTCATCGTTTCGCTCGAAAATATTTAATATCAGTGTCTGCTTGTATTGTTCAACAACATGAATGTTGAGTCATGATATCTATGACCTATTAGGACAATACCCAATGACTTCTCCAGGAGTGCGAGGATTTGCTGCGGGTGTAATCTTAACGTTATTATGGGTTAATAGGAATGTGGCCTAACACCAAAATTTCAGTCAGCCCCCAACAGATCTACCTGTGCTTTGTGTCCGACTTATGCATCCTATAGGTTGTCTTCTGGACTTATTATGGATGATACCTCAATGGTAACAGTGGGGTCATTTGAACCATGAAGTAGATATTTAAATAACAGATACTCAGGGTACAACGTGGAATGGTGAACTAGTCTGATAAATTTTAATCTGTTCCAAATTAAAATACTTTGGAAGTTTAATGTCCTCGACAATTGTACCGTATATTTAACATGCGATTTGCTGTTAAACATGGATTAATATTGTGATTGTAAGCTTTTACAGAACATTGATGTAGATGCTGGGTGCAATAATCCTGGCCCATGGGCACCCATACCTTAGAGGGCACATAGTACCCGAGTTGTTGACTGTAGACTACCTCACTTTGTCCATAATGTCCCAGTGATAACTATTGACTCTTTATCGGTAATAATAGGACTCCGCTATAACTCGAACATCAATATTGTTTTATTTCCATCAGTTATTTTTACTTTTGTTTGGTAGTTGGGCAGTTTTTCGTATTTTTGCTCTACCGTTTCTTACCCATCTGTAGTTTAACAGTATAACATCTCTTTCTAGTGTGACTAACGTTTCTCTCTCTCTCTTGTGTGGCTTGTTAAACAGCGACGACCCAATTTTTGTTACCGTTTGTATTTTTTCGTCAGCGAAAAGATAATTTTTTTGATATTATCGTATTTGTCTCACTCAATATTTTTTAGAAATTTTTGTGAAGAAAATAATAATGTCATGTGACTGCTGCATAAAATAATGCTTGTGTGTTTTGGAAGAGTTTAGTGTTCAGTTGTACTATTTAAAATTTTCAGTAGTACTAGCGGATATAATAAAGGGTTTAGGCATTTGGGAAAAGGAGATGGGCAATAGTAGAGCCGTATCGTGGATGGACGTTTGCCTTAGGTATTGGGGCCGCAAAATTTTCAAAATGAATACTAAAATGTCCGACCATTCTACACATATTTTTTACTATCGCTTCACCCCACCTGCTGGGCAATAGCGTAGAGCAACTAATATAGAAATTGTACACTCCTTTTCTAGAACTTTCCCAGAGTTACTCGCCAAATGCGTTGTGAAGGCCTATAAGGTGCATGTACATTATAAGGCATGGTTTAAAATTGAAAAATTGAGTCTCAATAAAGCGTGTTAATTTTGTTACCAAAAAAGTGCAGCTTTATAAAATAAAATAAACAAGATGAGTTTACAAAGAAGTTCTGAAAGTGCTTGCTTGTCCACGAAACTCTAATTTATTTAAGTCCTTCGATAAGTCTTTCCGGGATGGGATTAGTATGCGGGAAGACTTCCTGTTTCTCTGCCCTGTTACCGTAAAATCCTGACTCATCAATCCATGTATTCTTCCCACTACGTCTGTAATCGGCCGTGTCAGTGAATTGAGATTGGTAACGTCGATATGCCTTTGAATTATCTTTGATATTCGGGGGACGCTCCTGTAGTGATCGTGAAAATGCTTTATAATCAGAAATTACTCATGAAGGGATCATCCCCCATTTTTACCCGTTGAATTGTTTGATTAACTTACCGAAGCCGGTTCATACGGATATGGAGGAACAAAATCAGCACGATGAGTTGTTTCCAAATGTCTGGGAATGAAAATATACTGTTAATGGATTATTTGTAAAAACTGACACAAACAATGCAGTATTAAATTAAAGAGGATAGAATACAGCAAAATATGACAACTCACAATTTATCATGATCAGGATGATGGCGGGGCAAAACTGCTCCAAAACCACTACTCGGTGCATTCAATTCTCTGTTCAATGAGAAATATATTTGTAATGGATGATGGGAGAGACTGATATTCTAGAATCTAGAACACGAATATATATATATCAATACCTATCTATATAAGCATGTCCAAATGAAGCGACATCAACCATGCTTTTTCGGGTTTCTCTTTCTGTAAAGTCCGGTTTCAATGAAATTTGTTCCAGAGCTGACTTTGTTGTTGTCATTGGAAATTCCTGAACATAAATATATATATATATATATATATATATGACATATTAAACACAACCTAATAGTTTACTAAAAAATACTTTAATTATTTGCCTAAAATCATAAGTTGTAAGGTCTGGAGCACCATGCAGTTTCCCTTAGAAAGGGTTTGAATTTTTCAAACTAATTCTAAATAGTCTATTCTTTTCGTATGCCAATACAGCAAGTAACAAAGTATAAAGCATCTGGTAATTGAAGTATGAAATCAGACAGCAATGAACAAATCGATACCTTTCTTTTGAAATTTCCGATTCTTTTATAAGTCGCGGTATGAAGGCTTCGACCTGGTGGTGTCGGGAATTCATTAATGTCATAATTTTTTGGTTCAGCTTCTCTTGCTTGATGCCTATAGACAAGTTTCAATCAATGAGTATTACCAACGTGCTGTCTCAATGAAATTTTCAGGAATTCACGAAAGCAATGACCCAGACAACTGGAACAGCGAAATAAATGAATAATCTTGAACAATAATACGGAATTGCGGCTTTTTCCGACGGGAAATTCATAAATTACATCGTCGCTATAAAAGTAAGTCAAAATTTTTAAAAATTTCCTACCAACTGGAATTTAAAGTTCCACGACCATAGTTCATATGATTTGACCGTAAATACAACGAACCCTTGCGTTCCACAAAATCAGGAATCACTAAATAGTCCATTTTTTTATTCAGAATACCAGAAAAAGAATCAATTTTTTCACCAAGTTCGCATAAAATTCGGAATACGTTGTCTTGGTAACGCAGTAATCGCTCAACAGGAACTATTGACCTTTAACACTTTACGAATCCATTTCAATAAATTTTACCAGCAAATACACATAATTTGAGTTGAAAATAGCACAATGCCTTGAATACAGTCATTGCTCGACGCATCGTTCGAACGCTGAATGACATTTTTCTCAAATTTGGTGTTCGAAGTCTGGAGCGTTCGACGTCAGGGGCGTGCGAACTATGATGCACCACTATATTATAATATATGGACTTGGTTTATAGCATTTCGTTTCACAATCCACATAGATAAGCTGATAGTTTACCCTAGATTACGGTCTTTAAAAAATAACGCCTTTTAACAGGTTGTTCTTATCCAATGTTTACTGTTAAACTAGAATTGTACACAATTATGCAGAACTCCCATTGTTGTCAATTGTAAAGTTGTCACATTATCACTACTTGCATCACCGTGCTTAGTTCACATCAATTAAGTGTATCATCTACATTCTAACTTGCGTGTGTTTAGCAGCAAACTATATATGTGCTACACACAGATACATGTCAATAACATGAGCTGAATTTTCAAGTCAACAGCACTGACGTCAGTTTCATCAGCACAGGAAGGTCTNCATGTTGTCCTCTCTCGAATACTGTCTGGCTCTCGTGCGGCAGCATTATCCAAACACTCACTTGCCTTCTCGCAAATATTAATCCACCAATTACAATAGAACACCCGTTGTACGGGAGTTCTAAAAAATCGGACTGCATATTAATAGTGCGCCAAAGTATCTTCACTATGCCCACTGTCGAAAATCAATAGACCGTGACAGCTGTCCAGGAATGGTTTCATTTTATTGAGATTTCGGATACTTTGCTGCATATGCAGCCCTTCTATATCCTATACAAATATTGAACTGTGTATCTGACGAAGTTGTTTAATCAGCATACAAGTAGGGACAAAGTGCAAAAAGTGTTACGATTACCGTAACAGGTTGAGTGTCACTACTTCTGGTTATCTGGTATACTGTATAAATCAGTAGTTCTCACAGTACTTCAGTTCTCACAGTACCCACCCCCCCTATCTGAAAATTCCAAAAATACGCGGTGGAACACAAGTTGCTGACACCATGGTTTGCATTGGATGCCCGTTCAACCTCTCAAGAATAAAAAACAAGAAATGTTTTATGAATCAATAATTAGAATCATTCTTATTTTTACAGCATATGCATAGCAAAACTTCTTGGGGGTATAAAATAGCTAGCCATATTTCTTCAAGCACTGCCTCATAATGAAGCACATGAGCCAGTCCAAGGTAATAAAAAAATTCTCATTTCGAACCCGGTGTCATATGATGGCAACGCAAATAACATACAATAGTAAAGAAATCAATAGAGACCATCCAAAATTCCTTTGAAAAATAAAACATTTTATTACACGATAAAATCATTAAACAACTTCAATGTTAAATTTTGTTTACTAGGAAAATCTTTATGAAACCTATCATCGGCGGTCTGGACGGTCGTTGGCTTGTCGCTATTTCTTAGCAATCTTCATCGCAATATGTCTTGGTGTTCTGTGTGGCCTGCTAGGATTTTTTATCGGGCAAAACAATTCCCAAGAAGAACAAGGTCAGTATTGACGATATTTTCTGTAGAATTTTGTAAAATATCAAACCAAAAATTTATGTTTGTTACTGCTGATAGTTCATTCATACTCTCAGCGAGTGGGCACATTATTAAAAGGTTTAACTGATCCTTGTTTGATTTTATTAAGGTGAAAATTTTTCCTTACACTTTCAATAAGAAAGGTCTGTTTTATACATACTATATCATAATATAAGGTAATGAAAATACATTCCTTGAACTGCCCCTAAACAAGTCTCAGTTGGCGAACATGTATACAAGCCCATTCGGAATAATAGTTATTAATATTTTGATAGATATTTTATTATTTTCAAAAAATTATTTCCTCACCATTCCAGTTATCAACGATGAAATAGCTGTTCCCGAACCAACGCCAGGCAATTATTTTGTCGGTGTAGGCCGTTATGATGTCACAGGACCGATCGCCGAAGTGAATATGGTAATTTATTTCCGTATTATTCCTCAAAATCTAACTTTGTGTGGAAATGTTGTTCGCTGGGTGATTTTGATTGGTGCCAAATACCGGTATCTGGTGTCATGAAACTTATTATGACGTAACCTTCTTATTTTGCTGCAACTCATTGCGGAATTAGATCGTTGTTGAATGTATTTTAATAATGTTTTTTCATCGGTATTGCAATACTGTTTAGATACTGATTTTTCTTACTCCATTGCGATTAGAATAACTAATATAACTTCACTATACGCATTGAAAAGGCGAACAATGCCGACTTTTGAATGTTATTTCATTGTTTTGAATGTTTGGATTGTTATGTCATATACAAAAGAGTAGTGGTTATCTCAAGTGGATCAGACAAACCTGCTTTCCTTGATAAATCAATATAACTCCTGGTTAGAACATCTGCCTCCATAGCTCAGTGGTTAGAGCACTGGTCTTGTAAACCAGGGGTCGTGAGTTCAATTCTCACTGGAGGCTTTTCTTGAGTAATATTTTTTAACACTCGCGGAACACCGCTTGTTGGCAAGTCGATTCCGAATATACCAGATTTTGATTGTATTGTTATGCCTTTCTGAATGTTTGGATTGTTATGTCATATAGAAAAGAGTACTTGTCATCTTTAAGTGGATCAGACAAACCCGCTTTCCTTGATAAATCAATATAACTACTGGTTAGCTCATGTGCCTCCATAGCTCAGTGGTTAGAGCACTGGTCTTGTAAACCAGGGGTCGTGAGTTCAATTCTCACTGGAGGCTTTTGATTGTATTGTTATACCTTTCTGAACTTTTAAATAATATAACTACAGTGTAACTGAAATGCATTTGCTACATCTGCATTTCAATATTTATTTTCATTTTACTTATAATCGCTGAATAAACGCCATTATACGCTTGATGAAATAACGCATTTAGAAGGGCGTCTTATCTATCCCTGTGTTAGTATTTTCATTATTTATTATTTAATCAAAGTTCTTTTGATTTCAATTAGATGGGTTACGCAGTGCCATCACAAATCGCCCATGGACTTCATCTTCGTTTATACAGCCGAGCATTTGTTTTCGCCGACCTTCAGAAGAAGACAAGGGTTGTGTTTGTCAGCGTCGATAGTGGGATGGGATCACAAATCGTGAAGCTAGAAGTTGTCAAGAAATTGAAAGAAAAATATGGAGATTTGTAAGTTAGATTTCCAATACCATATGGGTTAGTTCTCGAATACCATCTTGGGAAATTGCTAATTTAATTTATATGTTTGTCTCTTATGCTCATAAGCCTATAATGCTATTTCATAGCCATTTCTTTTCCCAGATACAATGAACGGAACGTTGTTTTGTCTGGAACTCATTCTCACTCAGGACCTGCTGGATTCTTCCAGTTTCTCCTGTTTGAAGTGACCTCGCTCGGATTCATCAAACAGAGTACAGACGCTTTTGTTGATGGAATTGTAAGAAGTATTGAAATAGGTAAGTTCACACCAAAGTTCCTTATTATTATCATTCCGTTTACCTCCCTTGGAAAAGTCAAAGGCCTACACAAATTTATATTTTTCTCAATAAAAAAAAAAAAAATTCTTCAGCGCATGATGACATGAAGGAAGGTTTTATCCACATGATGTCAGGAGACGTTCACGAGGGAAATATAAACAGAAGTCCAAGTTCCTATTTGTTCAACCCTCAATCGGAAAGAGATAAGTACGGCTGTCTATTTCTTACCCGATGATTTTTCTTCAGATATCGGTATAAGTAGCATTAGTTTGGGAAATTGAGAGTAAACAATATTCAAATTGGTCTTTTTTTGCTTTAGTGTCTTACAATTCTTTAGAAATGTTTGGTATTCCCAATGTCTTGGCATTTTGTTTACCGTTTGTTTCTTTTCTTCAGATATCAGTATAATACCGAACAAGAGATGACATTATTGAGGATTACAGATTCCTCAAATGTTGATCTGGGACTCGTGTCTTGGTATCCAGTGCATGGAACGAGTATGAACAACACAAACGAATTAATCAGCTCTGATAATAAAGGAAGAGCATCAACATTGTACGAAAGAATGATGGAAACTTCGGGAAAGGTGGTTAGTTACAATGTTATATTGGTGGTTCATAAATGCAGTCTGGTAGATGAGAAATAGTTTTAGTTCTTTGCTCTTTCTCACCCTCATCTCACCTTATTGACATATTCAATTCGGCTTCATCTTGAATTTAGTATGGAGTGTCAATTTATTGCCAAAACCCCACTGCAGTTAATTATTTTCTGCCACCGAAACGGTGCTTCATACTGCATAGGAAACGCGGAGTCTCCAACAGACATAAAAGTAGAAAAGATTGAGATATCTTGAATTTAAAACCTTTATTGTGAACGACAAATAGAAATGAATCCTGTGTTGCAAACTATTAATCCCTTGGTATTTTTTTCTGTAGCCTGACTATGTTGCTGCATTCGCTCAAGCTAATGTGGGAGATGTATCGCCAAATACCAAAGGTGCTATTTGTATAGATTCCGGTAAGTAATTTCAGACATTTGTAGAAATAAAATCTTTACCGTGTTACTTGTAGATGACACTAAATGCTATGTACACTCCGTTTAAAGGGGCCACGTTGTTTAATCATCCCCTGTTTAACGAGGTTTCGTTTAACAAGTTTTCGGAGTTATCGTTATTTGGCTACCTAATTTCATCAAGTTCGTAAATGTATAAAATAATGAATAATGAATAAATATCCAAAGTGATCTTGAAAATGATGACATTCATCTACTTTTTTAAAAACCTTCCTTTGTTATCTAGGTCGTGCTTGTGACTTCCAACATTCTACTTGCGGAATTCCACCTCGTGTCGCAAAATGCATCGCTTCTGGACCTGGGGACGATATGTTCGAGTCAACAGACATCATTGGACAGAGACAGTTTGATGCTGCTAAATACATCATACAAAAGTATGTCGTCATTTTACTATGTACATGGTATATAACAAATGTGATGTGACTTTAGTTTGGTTGTCCTAGTTGTTGTTATATTCTTCTCTTAAAGACTAATCTTTATTGAATTGCAGATTATTTCTTCGTTCTAAATCCCTAAGTCTAGATTGCATTTACTTTGTGTTCAGCCGCACTTAGTTGGTATAAAAACTATAAAATTGTGTATTGTATTGTAACCCTAACCCTTGATTTATTGAATTTAGATCCAATAAATACTACATATCTTTTACTTACAGCACATCAAGTACATTGCTGAAAGGCACAGTCAGTTTTGCTCATCAGTATGTTGATATGACGCAAGAAGTTGTAACACTTGCAAATGGATCTAAAGTGACTACATGCAAACCAGCAATGGGATATAGGTATTGATTTATACAAAACCACCGAAATTTCCCATAAATAATTTCTAATTGATAATTTGAAATCTAGGGTATGAGAAATGGGAAATTTACTGTATGAATCCTCTTGAAAAGTTGAATTTGGTTTTATACGAGCAATACAGATCCTAACATGTCACGGGAATGGGTTACTCTACGTTTTTTTTTTAGTTTCGCTGCTGGAACTACAGATGGACCTGGTGCATTAAACTTCGTACAAAGCATGACAGAAGGAACTCCATTCTGGAATCTTATTCGAGATTTAATTGCAAAGATCGTATGTTCGACCATACCAACGCAAGCTGATTACGATTGTCATTTGCCAAAACCGGTGTTGCTGCCAACTGGATGTAAGTGCAGCCAAATAAAAAAACAGTAGTGTATAGGAGATGAGAGATTGGCTGAACCAAATTAATGTTAAAACAATTTCAAGTTTACACTTGTGCAAGCATTGTTCACTTTGTCACAGATTTTTTTTTACATTAAGAGATTTATGTACTGTATAACAATTTAATGATGATGGTTTACACTGTTTCTCCACAGTCATGGACCGTCCATACGCATGGCATCCATCAATCGTTGACGTTCAGTTGCTTCGAGTCGGTCAGTTACTAATAGCTGCTGTTCCAGGAGAGTTTACGACGATGGCTGGAAGAAGGCTCAAAGATCAAATAAAACAAAAAGCGGTCGATGCTGGAATGCCTGCGAATACCAAGGTTGTTATCGCCGGGTTGTCTAGTGTATACACCCATTACATCACGACCCTGGAAGAATTCGGCGCGCAGCGTTACGAAGGAGGTTCCACGATATTCGGCCCACATACGCACGCAGCCTATGTAAACAGATTTGCATCTATGACTGAGAATATGATTAAAGGAAATACAGGTATGTGTGAGACTTATAAAGTACTAGTAGATATACTAACACTGGCAGATGTTATATAGTAATTACTTCTAGAGAACACATGCTATACATGTGAAGTAAAGGCCAGTGATGTTGGCAGTAAGGTAATCGTGTTTTAGGAGAAATTGCTGTTGTTTCAATGGCTGAATCTGGTTCTAATCAGACTTGCACTATGCATGATGCTATATCAAAGAGTCATTTGAATCTATCTGGAATCTGGAATCTCATAAGCTGCATACAAGCAGAATAATGTTATAGACAAGACATAGTTACTTGTGTACTAACTGGTATATGTATGATGTGTTACTTGCACAGTATATACAATGCACCATAATTTTTATATTCTTAGTTGCCCCTGGCCCGGCTCCAGAAAATATTATCGCGGATCAGATCGAAATACTTCCCAAACCCCGCCCGGATCGTGTCCCACAAGGCAAGGAATTTGGTGATGTCATCATGGACGTGAGGGAATTGTATGGACCAGGTGATGCAGCAATTGTCAAGTTCTATGGAGCTAATCCAAGACATGATATGAAGGTTTGTATCATATTTAGTTTTGCCAAACTCAATTACACTCTTGTACATTATATTATATTATACTCGTAATGAACCTCACGATTTTCAATCCTGATTAAAAATTTAATTTAATTCAGCTTGGATCAACCTACCTTGAAGTTCAACGTCTTGATGCTGTCAACAATGTATGGGAGACATTATACACTGATGCATCATGGGAAACCAAGTTGAAATGGGAGAAAATGACCAACGTCAATTCAACGTATGTAATATACATACCTTGTTCAGGCCTGTACAAGATAATAAGCAATTATGTCATACATGGCCCTTTCCTGTTATGTGCAACCAAGTCTGTGTAACTTAGAACCTATGTCCCCATAGTGTTTGTTCAATAGATATTTTTTGAATCGAGTGTAATGCTACCTACAACGCATTAAGCAGTGGTTTCCTTTTACTAAAAGATTTTACAATTGTAGGATTTATACTTTGCTATAGTCATTGTATATATATATATATAGTACTGTATATAAGTTATCCTTATGAAATTCAATGTTACCAGTAATAGATTCGTATAAGAGTATTTTAAGATTTTTGCAACCACCAATTGCTTCCGTTGAGAAATATGTCCCTCTGCATTAGTTGTTTTTGTTTTGTAGACTTTTCCTTGAAAACTATTTTATTTATTTTCAGAAAAGAGAAATCAAATGTTATATTTGGTTTAATAAACCTCATTGCTGAGATCACAGGTTATTGTATCGACCTCACTCACGCTCAGGAATTGTTTGATGTCGGCAAATTCACTGCCAATGACTTGGATGTGGAATTAACAGGTGAACGAAAGATTGTTGACCGCGAAAGGTAAGTTCAAAATGATATAATACTGTTATACGATGGTGTCACTTACATATTGCGTTATTTGTTTAACATTTCGAAAGGATTATTTTATAAATGTAGTTGAGTTAGTAAGCATTGTTTTCAAGGAAAAATATGAATACCGATTTTCGAAATACTTTATTTTTTCAGCATGATTTCGAATCTCAAACGTAAAGGAATTATAATCGACAATGATCAAACACTGTCTGAAACTTATCCCACAACTGATGAGAGTCACATCACTATAGAATGGGACATACCAATGGATCAACCGAACGGACTCCATAGAATCGTCTATCATGGCAATAATCTCTCGGAGGAAGGCACAGTGTCATCTTTCATCGGAATGTCACGTGAGTTTCAGCTCATCAAAACATAAAACTGAAATGTGAGTAATTTCTGATCCAAGTTCTTTGGTTCCCTGATTTTTTTCTATAATTTCTGAGATTTTCTTGCAATATATCTATTGATCCTTTTATATTAAATCAAAAAATCTTGAAGATATAGTATTAAACGCATTGAACCCTCGCTGTCGTAATGATTGCTACCTCAGTCCATACGACTTACAGACAATTAGATTCCTATCATCTTTAAATCGCAATATCAAAAAATCCCACTTTAAACAATTAAGGATACAATACTGTAGTAGAGAATCCAATAACAAACACTAGCACAAGCAAATTGTGACTTAGCAAGGGATCACTGTAGTGGTTGTTTTGGGCAATTGTTGGTTAGTCCTCTCAAATATGCAAGCAATGTTGTTCTCATTCTTAATACAAAGTTGGCAATGTATAACTAAATAGTCTGTAATTTTTGTGTACCATTATATATATACTGTACCTAAATTTAATAGAAAAGATTGGGGCACAGGGCAAACTTTCAAATTCAAGTATGAATGTTTTGTAGCAACGTTTCAAGTCGAAATATAGACTGGAAATTATGTTTACATGTTTAGCATCCAATATCTTCAATTTGTAGACGTGTATCCAAACATTTGCTACAGAATTCGCCAGCTTAATTCAACCACTATGCATACTACATTGCGAATCTCTCTGTTACAATGTTTATTATGTTGATTACCTACCTTATTCACTTTATTTCTTATTCTCTAATCAATTCTGAATTACTTAAAAATAAATGCTTAAAATCTACCAATTTCCAATCGAACTAACATCATATTTTCGGTATCTTGAAGAATAGATGTGAGCTAGTCATGTAGAGGGTTAATGTGGAGAATGTTAATTGTTACTTTATATTGTACTCTGCCGAGTTAACCACTACAAATACCGCTTATATTCATTCCATGGGAACCAGGATTCCTTTTCAGCTGTGATTTATTTCAGCTATTCATTACGGCTTTGAAAACCTCATTCAGGTAGGAAGCATTCACTAGCTGAAAGAGAAAGGTTTACGTCATATGAAAAAACGCTGGATACAAAATCCTCTCCATTTTTTAGATCTGAGAATGACGCTTAATATTTGTTTTCTGTTCACAACGTACCGGGTCCCTCGGGACAAATACATGCCTTACAATATCACATGGTATTGTTTGTCTGTCCTTGTATGTCACTTACTACATTTCCATTTTTTTTTTGGGACGCCATGTCTATTGTATATTGTGAACCACCCTCTCCTCAGAAGAAATTCAAGCCTTACAATATCGTATGTCCGTTCTTATTTGTATGTGCTCTTATAACAAGCTTCACATCCTTCAAATTTATTATTAAGATTTTTCTGGGACGCCATTTCTCTTAAATTTCTATTGTAGGGTTTCTAGGACGACCATGTATTCCAATATCTATTGTGGGTGTTCCTAAGGCCGCCATGTCTTTAATGTATTCCTAATTCCTAAGTTTCCTAATTTCTCAAGTTACCGTATAATTGTCCTATTTATCTCAAGTCTGCGCGCTTCTAATCAATATAAAAACAGATTACTCAATAAGCGGATGACATAGATGCTAATAGTCTTGAGATCATCATGGCACTTCAAGAAAGAATAGCGTTTTTTGATGAACAAGGAATGATAAAGCCACATGACTATAAAACCAGCCTTGTACGCAAAAAGGAGAATGTAGATTTTGCAAGTAAGTATTTTATATCCTGCTAAAACAACTAGCCCCGTATTTATATGTTTCTTCATCCCAACAGATCATGATGGCAAAGCATTGATGAGTAAGGAAATAAAAAAAGTCAATTTAGGTGAGATTTATTTATATATATACTTCGAACAGTACATTCTCCAGCAAACGAAAATACCGCGGAACCGATATTTAATAGAACCCAACACGCATATCACGAGATCTCTTTCGCATCTCAAGGATGTTAGGACGTATATCAGTATAAACTGAACAGGAAACAATATACTTCTATGAATTGTCGCATATTGTTAAAAATGACTGTACATTACTGATTTTTGTAAGAAATTAAATTTTGCTATCTAAGGAACGTTTGTGACCAGCCATGTCCCTTTTTTAGATGATGTTTCAATACTGATGGCTACGTCACGGCACCTGGAAGCTCTACAATCTTTGCGTAGCAAACAGCTACACGATGACGATTGGCGTTCTGTCTATGTATTACTGTTAACCGTTGAATGTCAGATGACGTTAGGGACTTTGGATATAGATGGAAAATCGGCGCTGAAGCGGTTTGGAAGCTTGTTGTTGGCTAAGAAACCCAGCAGCGTCGATTTGGTTGAGCTTGCATCAAGTTATGTAGAGCAAGGCTATTTCTGTAGGGCTTTTATATTATTTTATGAGTCCAGTGAATTGTTCCGGGTAATTTCGGAAAGGAGCGAGGGCTATGACGCTCTTGACGATATAAAAAACCTGTCATTCCGTGGCATGACGGATGCTGTCCAAAAAATGAGGGGTGAGCCCGTGCAGTATCTTGATTTTTTCACCTATGCCGTGATTAATGGCTTGGAAGAAGTTCGTGCCTCCAGCAGAATCAAAATTCCTCTTTCCCAAGCTTGGATGTATCATGCTCTAAGTAGATTTTACTTCACACTGGGTAATTTCCAAAAGGAAGCCGAAGTATGCGAGACTGCTATCGATTTCATGAAAGATAAATTTGGTACCGAGTCTGAAAAATTTCAGATATTTGGCTGTTTCCATCACAACGCTGGTGCTGCATCTTACTCGTGTAATGGTAAACAAACAGAAGCTAAATTTGCTAAAGCGTTATATTGTTTCCAAAAGGCTGCTGACTGTAGCGAACAAGCCAAAACGAAGTGTATTGAAACAACGAAAGGCTGCTTGAAATTGCTTAAATAGGTTGCACAGCTATGGAAATATGCATTATATTGTAAATAATGTATAGTAGGTACTTAGCATATTTCTTTCGCTTATAATGTAGTTTTAGCGTATAAATTGGTTGATGATTGAGCATTAGCTTCCTGACTTCGCATGCCTCAGTAATATATTGCTGTAGTGTTGGCTGGTTATTTTGACGGAACAGCTAGAATTCAGAACTTCATTTATGTATGACCACGTTTAATTTGATATAAAAAACACAGTGTATATTCATTTTCATTTCGACCTATAGTTCATTTCTATCTTCTATATTTCAGTTCCTGCAGGCATTTCTGTGTTATCCTTATCATTTTTCCCTTTGCATCCAAACTGCTCCAATCCCGGGCGGAGTTGAAGGCTGTGAAAGCTCTACGAAAATATTGCTTCGCAACTTTGACGTTATTGTAGCCTTGTGCCGCTCCTGCGTTGTGTAACAGAGTCCCAAACAGTTGATATTCGGTCGCTCGATCCCCTAATAACCGTTGTAACAGGTCGATGCCTTGCTTGCACACTAATGATTCCCAGGCGAAATTGCCACAGATTTGATGCAACTGGCTTATACAATACATACACCTTGCTTGCGACAAAGGAAACGCGTTTCCATCCCGTATACTACCTATATCCCTTTGTCCCTCGGTCATTTTGACCGCAGCGGTAATAAAATATCCTGCAACCACTCCTCTCCATTTGCGATTACACAGCAACCATTCATTCGCCGCTTTTACGATGCCCTGAACGCAATATTCGATGCTTTTCAAGCATTTCAACGGGTCGCTAACTGCGGAATTTAAACGGTACAGCTCAGATGCCCCGTAGAACAAGATGAACGCGCGCGTATAATTCCTTTTGTTGGTGTACACCTCGGCTTCGTGTACGATGTCATCTGGGACCGGGTTTTCTCGCGTTAAGATTCTCTTCAATTCTTCCAGTCGTAACACAGCTGAAATGCAAAAATAATTACTCTGTTATAAATGGAGTACTATTTTACTTTCCAGGTAAAAGTGAAAAGAAATCTTTCAAATCATTTCCATTTAGTTTATCCCAAACTTGAGATCACGTATAATCAACATATGGTCTTTGTTATATAAAAATAATAATATATCCGTACAATATTATATGGTAATAGCATGGGGAGTAGAATTTTCTGCTCCCAGGTTACCTGAGAAATGAACCCCTAACATGATCTCGCACTCTGTCAGCAGAATAAGTTTTGAAATTCTGGCCCAGCTATCCTTTTCCGATATTTGTAGAGATTCTGCTAGCTCCAGCGCTTTCGAGAACATTGATTTGTCAAGCAAGCGTTCTATTTCCTCTGTAATATTTCAATTTCACTTTATAAAGATTGACTAATGACTTTAGTTCACCTGAAACGCTACATGTCACCCAGTGAATATGGCGCCAATGGTAACCGCTATTTCTTGGGATCGGTATATATATTTAAAATAATACCTGAGAAGTATAGCTTCAATACTGGTTTTTCGTTTTGAAGTTCTCTGTCATTTGCTGTTGAAAGATATGGTTGGTTATTATTCTATTACATGGTTGATCAACTCTAGGGCTAGATATTTTAAGTTCCAGCCTTAGAGCCGCAAGACAGAAACAAAATGCAATTCAATAAATGTATGTAATAATGAAGTACAGTATATCCTCATATCCCATCCCCATATTTCCTTTACAAAATTCTTGAATCTACTTACTCACTTCGATATTTATTTCTCAGCTCGTTTGTAACTGTTTGCAGCTTAACAACATCTTGTCCGGCTTTATGAAATCTATGTTCATTAGTTTGCATGCTTCTCTTGTAAGAATACATTACAATTAGCTTTGGTATTACATAGTAAAGAAAGATTAATATAACATTTTATTCACTGGTTAAAATCCTCAAAAACCACTCAATATCGTAATTTATCTCGTGTATGAAGAAAATGGCAAGCTGTATCTCGTGAAAAGCTCCGTTGACATATGACTCAATTGTCCTGTCCCCCGGTACAATGTTTTATTTATTTATTTTATAAACAAGCTTCTATATACACAACGAAACGATGTTATTTTAACTTATGTACCCATATTATCTTTTATCGCGTTTTTGTTGTCCAGTAAGTGCTAAAAAAATAGCAACTATAACATTGATACTTCGTTTAATTTTGAGGTATCTGTCTGAAGATCAGGCCACCCAATGACGTTTCGTACCAACTTTTCAAGCCGGGTTACGACTTATACACAAGTATTTACGGTTTATTTGCAGTTCATGCCTATATTTCATCCGCATAGTCTTTTAATATCTTTAGTTAGCTTAATTGTATACATATGTGTAATTGGTTAAACAACATTTTGAATTCTAGTATGGATGCTATGCCAATTTATGCTGAAACCCGTTTGCCGTGCTCTACAAAAAGTTACCAGTAAACTGATGGATAAAGGGAAGATAGGATCCACACAAAAAAGCTCAAGCTGCTCAGGCTATCAAGCCTCGAACGGAAATGAAGGAACCACACAAAAAAAACGATGTTTGTATCTTTGGTACCTCAATTATTTGACTTCGTATTTGTCTGTTAAGCAACGGTATGGGGTAATATTGTTAGACCGTGCTTATCTCATCAATAATCCGGCCTTGGTTGCAAATCTAATTCCCGAGTGCTATTAATTCTAGATCATCTCCACTCATTACCCTCCTCTACTTCATATCAGTAATCTGTAAATTTGAGTTAATGAATAGTAATATGGCACCGAGGGAAATATTAAGTTCGTTATAAACTTTTTTAATCCCCTAGCACATGAGTGCCCTTATACATTGTGTACAACCCTCTTGCGCGAATTCATAATGAGCATAAGTGGTAAGGGTAAGAGAATTATTCCATTACATACAAAGAATTTAGTTTTGCCACTGTAGTAGCGTGCGTTACGACAGCACATAGCTTTTGGCTAATGTTAAGTGCATTGCAATGGACGGTACAATTTCGTGAGGTTTTGGAATGTTAAAGTTAGAAATGGGACTCCAGGAGTCGGTGAAATCAGCTATTTACCCATAGTAATGTGTAATTGGATGAACCTCAAGGACCTCCGTTACTTGGATGGCCTACAGAGATTATGTGAAAATTATTCCGTTCGTCAATGCTGAATCTAAGTATAATTTCTATAAATTACCTATTGAGGCCTTCAGCGAAATATCAGCTTTTAGTAACTGGGTCGAAGGTTTTCCCATCTGGTGACAGGAACCGATTAATACACCTTAAGCACTATAATCATTGCTTTCAAAGGTACAAAACGATATTTATTTTCTTTTTCCATTTTATTTACCAGACTAGGCGAAGGTATGTGAGACGAATATGATAGGAAGGTATCTCTGGTATTTTTTCCTGCTATTTATGAATGAAAGGATGACGGCGTCATCATCTCTCGGAGGTTAGTAATTAATTAGAACTCCCGTACAACGGGTGGGGGGGGGTAATTGGTGGATTAATATTTGCGAGAAGGCAAGTGAGTGTTTGGATAATGCTGGGGGACGAGAGCCAGACAGTATTCGAGAGAGGACAACATGATAGTCGTGAGCGCAACGCAATCAATTCTTTTTCTCTTTTTTTCTTGGACAAAAAAGCTAATTATTAGGTGTTTTCTAGAGTCTATGCATTTCCTGAGTTTTGTGTTATACG
>QXVX01006787.1:3990-14960 GCA_013436065.1 Halocynthia aurantium
CCCCACTGAGGCCCCGTGGCGCCCTGGCCCCCTACCCCTATGTTCTCAGTGATATTCGCCTTGTTGTGTCTAAGACGGATCTGAATATAAAGGGCCTCCTCAGACGAGCCATAGAGAAAGTTTTGCACTGATTTATAAATAGCAATTCCTTGATTTTTAGCTTTAAACTTTTGCTTACTATAGCGGCCGTACTGCTCTTGGCACCCCGGCAAAGGTCTCGTGGCTCCACAATGGGGCCACCGGCCTCCAGTTGAGAACCACTGGTATAGGGAATGACACGATATGTACGTCAAGTCAAATTATAGGCTTCGCGTATACAGTAAACACATTATGTAACTCAAACCGAAATACTTTGAAATTGGCTCGCATTGAACAACACTGGAGTGAGGTATCAAATTTTGATATCTGATACCATGCAGCGGATAAATCAATCATTATACTGTTATGCTGCATCCGAGCGTGAGGAAACAGTAGGCGTAATGATACGAGTCTATAAGTTCGAATAATCGAGTGTAGAGACAGGCTGATGCTTACCAGTACGCAAGTAAAATTACAAAAGTACAAAATTGTGATAAGCCGGTCCCAACAAGGTCGGATAATAAGACGCCACAGTGGAAGGCAGAGGTGGGCAACCTTGTAGCACTCCTGGGCAGAATACACTTAACCAGATTAGTTGGCGGGCCGCACTTGCATTTCACATCGAATATGTACTAGTGACTGGCATAAAAAATCGATTTTTCTTGCGAATCAAATAAATAACTTAAAGGGACGCTTCGCTATTCATATAACATTAAAAACAGTGGCACTGAATTCCTGTTACGGGCCATACTCCATTCAAAAACCGCAGTTGGCCCGCAAGCCGCAGGTTGGCCACCTCTGGCGTGAAGTGTCGTATAAAAAGATAAATGATATTTCTAGTGATTGACACATACCTCCATTACTGCACTGACGCATTTTAACACAGCCGGACGTCTGGTTTCCTTGGTAACCTTGTAAGCATCCGCCACATTTGAAAGACCCCTGCGGAGCGGAACACAAAGGAAAATTCGTTAATGTTTGGTCAAGATAATCATCAAAAATCCAGCTATAAATTTCTGTAATCATTTCCCAAAAAGTTTTCTTTGAACCAGATTTCGTAAAAAGGTCAAAAGACCTTGAATAAAAGGTTCTCGACATTGACTCGAAATATCTCTGATTCAATCTCTGGTATTCGACCTTCATGAGACCTTCCTTTCCCGCCAAATCAACAACAAAAAACTCACCGCTGTGTTGACACATTTTGAGAAGTCCCTGCAACCTCCATTGTTAATTTTGCATTCGTCTATGTCATTGCAGATCTGAAAAAAAAATAGAAGAATTGGGATTTTTTTAAAATTAGTCTTACATCAGGGGTCAGCAGTATGGTTGACCCCTAATAATTATAATTATTCCATTCAGGGCCCATATACTTTTGTAACTTCGTGTATATTTCCTTCTCTAACTGACTATGTTGCAATAAGCACTGGTTATCTTAGTAGTTGAAAATATGTGACTGCAGTTGGGTTTCGGGAATGAATTGGCTTCTATAATAAAGTACTAAATTCAAGATGAAGTCAAATCAGTTATACAGATATGTAGTCAGAAAGGGGCAAGAAAGGGCAAAGAATATTAATGTAATTATATAATGATGCAATAGTCGTACTTGTTTTTGTATGACGTCATTTCCAACTGTCATTTCTTGAAACGTTTGAATGTATCCATTCGGGCACGGATTGCAGTAATATCCACCAGGTGTGTTGACACATCCGGCAACAGACGAACAGGAATCGGTCAGTTGAGTGCATTCGTTTATGTCGACACAATAACTTCCGTTACCTAGCGACAAATCATTTATTGCGTTTGAATATCCGTGCGTATTATACACGAGTGCGTAGTATATGCGGAAAATTACAGGAATTCAATAGATCTTAGAGCAGCGGTTCTTAAATTTTTTGGGCTGCGCCCCCCTTACACCTTTCATAAAAATTCGCGACCCATCGACACCACCAAATAAGCTTCCCGTGGGCTGCACAAATTCGGTTTGCGGGCCGTATTTGGCCTACGGCTGCAGGTTGCACACTTCTGGGCTAAATAATCAGTAATTCTTTTTAAAAAAGCCTTTTCCTTATTGTCTTTACCTTCCCCGTTTCATTAAAGGTGTTTATATACAGAGCTATTCTGAACAGACTATGTGCCGTGCGACTTCCAGATTATAAACCATTATATTTGTGTTTTGTATGCATCTGTATTTGAGGGCATTGTTTCTTTGCGGCACAGCNAGGCATTTAATTGTGTATTTTTACCCTTAGTTGTTCAAGTTTATCAGAATGGGGCCGGATCAGGATCTGAGAACGAATTAATTCACTTCCCATTATTTCTAACGTGGGTAATTGGTTCGAACCTCGAACAATTCAGAATTCGAACGACGAAGTACGAGGCTCCAATAAATTTTAATTTTGAATAATGCGATTCTTCAGTTAGCAAGTTGTCTGTCATTATTATGTCAGAATTGATGAATAGACTGAATGGCAGCTGAATGTAACTTCAAACATTGCTTACAAATCAGTAACGTGCCCGTAGGCTGAAAATGTGTTGCTTATATTGAGGCAAACCATGTATGTTATTGGTATTTCATTATCTCCTGTGTTAGATGAAAAGTGATTATAGTTCCTTGTCCTATCTTGCCTCTTTATGCGCCTGCGCAGTCTAACCCCACATCTGTATAACTGATTAGACTCCAACTTGAATTTAGTAGTTTATTATGCAAAGCCAATTATGGTCGGAACCCAACTGCAGTTGAACGTTTTCTGCTACTAAGATAACCGGTGCTTATTGCTACATAGTCAGTGTAAGAAAGAGATCTAAACAGCGCTACCATACGTCCCATTTCAACTGGATTGTCTCGTTTTTAAGGCTGTGTGCTATGTACAGAAAAGTATGATATGTCGAAGAGTAAATTATAATTCAATACGATATTTTTATTTCGTTTATTCTTGGTGATATATTATTTCTGCATATTAGTTTTGGACTTCCCAAAATGCATCTAATTAATAGCTATATACTTCTAAATATGAACCAAACTTGAAATGCCGTTTTTTTTATGAAGCTTCCCGGTTTTTAGTTATAAAAATATGGTAGCACTAGTTCCAAACTGCGCATAATAGTTAGGTTGATGTTGTGCTGCGACCTACGGGTTATAAACCTTGGTTAAAATTGTTGTTCTTATTTCCGACATCTAGTAAAAATATTCCATTCATAAAAAAATAAGATAAGACGATTACGTCCCTTTGTTTATTTATCTTTATTATAAATCATTGTTCGCTAAGGTGACGTATTGATGACCGATAATGATTTCAAACCGCTTAGTTCGATCACAGGAAAGGATAATCTTGTAGCATTCAGTTCCGTTCAATCATGCAAACAGATCAAAGCACATTTCATGTCATTTCCTATACACAAGCAATAACGAATATAATATCTCGCATAGCGCTGTTTAGATCCCTTCTCACACTGACTATGTAGCAATAAGCACTGGTTATTTCAGTAGTAGAAAATATTTAACTGCAGTTGGGTTTTGGTCATGCAGTCCCGGTCAGATTAATTGGTCCAATTGGCTTATAGCCTTCCCCGAGTGTGGAAAAGACTAGGTACGTCACTGATTGTGTCGTCATTAAGCCAAAACAAAATGTGTACATGAACTACATATGTACTTTTTCTCTTNCCCTACCGAGGCCCCGAAGCCCCCGTACCCCAATGTTCTCAGTGATATTCGCTTTGCTGTGTCCAAGACGGAGCCGAAAATGAAGGGCCTCCTCAGGTGAGCCCAAGAGCAAGTTTCGCACTGATTTATAAATACCAATTATTTGATTTTTAGGTCAAACTTTTACTTACAATAGTGGCCGTACTGCTCGTTGTCCCCCGGCAAAGGTCTCGTGGCTCCCCATGGGGGCCGCCGTCCCCAGTTGAGAAACAATGCGCTAGAGAGTCACTAGCTAAATGTTTTTAACCCCTTTTCACCAAACTGTATTGCCCATTTCCCCATTTCCAACATTATTTGACTCGAAAGATACATTCCAAATAATAAGCGTGCCCTCTAAGTTAAATTTAATGATGCTATGAGTACAAGCATGAGTCACACATGCTGGATTCGGGTCTGTATACAAACTGAGGTAATATAACTTACTTTTCCACAATGAAGTGAACCAATAATTCGTGCCATTGACCATCCGCTATCCGAACTTTACGAAAGTTCGTTACTACGAGTTCATCGTCTTCTTCTGTTTTCATTTTTACGGAAACTAAACGAAAATCATAAAGATTATTTCTGACTTCATATCTGTTTAGCTGATTAGCTGATTAGATTTCATCTTGAATTTAGTAGTTTATTATAGAAATCCAAATTATGGTCGAAACCCAACTGCAGTTAAATATTTTCTACTACTAAGATAACGAGTGCTTATTGCTACATAGTCAGTGTGTGTAAGGGATCTGAACAGCGCTATGTGACATATTATATTCGTTGTTACATGTGTATAGGGAATTACATATGTAATTTGATTCATTCGCATGATCTAAATCTGTACGCTACACTAGTGGTAAACCTTCCTTTTTAAATTCATATTTATACGGCTGTATATTTTGAGGCAATTTGTCGTTACAGTAAGAACCTTAGTACAGTATAGTAATTTGATATTTGACACATCGTAATTTGATTTAATTCCGAACGATTGTCCCGCACGACGCCGAGAAGCAGCTGACTCACTTAAAGTAATCATTGTGGTCATGGTAGCTTGTGCTGTTGCGTCCTCTCATGTATTTTATTGTATCATCTACATATCATTGTAGTACTTAGTAGTACTAGTATTACTGTAGTATTTTCCTCTACATCAGAGGTGTGCAACCTGCGGCCCGCGGTAAGCTGTGGTTTTTGAATAGAGTACGTCCCGTAACAGGAATTCAGTGCCACTGTTTTAATGTTATATGAATAGCGAAGCGTCCCTAAAGTTGATTTATTTGATTTGCAAGAAAACCAAATCACTCACTAGTCATGTGGATAGTCGATGTGAAATACAAGTGCGGCTCGCCGTCTAATTCGGTTAAGTGTATTTGGACCGGGAGTGCTACAGGGTTGCACACTACATTATCCTTCGTAGTCGTAACATTATTATACAATGTCGTATCGTCTGTTAGTCGTACATTTACGTAAGTCGTATAGCCTCGAGTTCCAATACTGAATTTTGAAGTATGACTCGATTTGGGGGTAACTTGCTTTAGTGCCCCAGCTCTAGTTGCCTATAACCCCATGCCCCCGAATCTAGCAACCCTTACCTTTGTCTTGTCTTCCATTCACGACGATTTCAAAATATTTTCCCGGGCCAGGTTTCGCATAGATACCGAACAGTGAGAAAGATTCTTTCGGATGAACTTTTAGTTCGAATGCAAATGTCACTGTCTTTGCTACTTCGAACGTTCTTATTAGTTTGTCCGTTGTTCGAGTTGTGTGTTTTCCACTGCGAGTAGATTTGAGGAGATCGATTTCTGTAAAGATAATACATTTCAAAGTTACGTAATGATGACGTAAGATTGTATATTTGCTACGTAATGATGACGTAAGATTGTATATTTGCTACGTAATGATGACGTAAGATTGTATATTTACTACGTAATGATGACGTAAGATTGTGTATTTACTACGTAATGATGACGTCAACACTGAGGCGTAGACACATTGGAACGGCTTCCCCCTACTATTTTTTTTGAAAATTCAAACGAACCAATGAGAATCTGATAATATAGACACGTCACTATTATCAATAATACACCCAAGGTTAGCGAGTGTCACGTAAGCACTAATGCCTTCCCTGCTGTTATTGTTCATCATCAAACAACCCATGTACGCTGCTCATCTCGGAAACATTTTCAAAATTATTTTCCCACACTTGTATTTTACTGGACTTCGTTATTGATATAATTAGATGCTTCAAGTAGTTGACTCAAAATTTATGAGTNTATATTTATTACGTAATGATGACGTAAGATTGTATATTTACTACGTAATGATGACGTAAGATTGTATATTTACTACGTAATGAGGACGTAAGATTGTATATTTACTACGTAATGATGACGTCAACACTGAGGTGTAGACACGTTGGAACGGCTTCCCCTTACTTTTCTTAGGAAAATTCAAACGAACCAATTAGAATCTGCTAATACAGACACATCACTATTATCATTAAGACACCAAGGTTAGCAAGTGTCATGTTATAATGCCTTATAATGCGTTAATGCCTTCCCTAATGTTATAGTTAACCCTCAAACAACCCATGTACACCACCCATCTCAGAAACATTTTCAATAGTAGTTTCCCACACTTGTATTTCACTGGACTTCGTTATTGATATAATTAGCTGCTTCAAGTAGTTGACTCAAAATTTATGAGTGAGTCCCGAATTCCTATCTCTAATAAAGTACGACTTTAGACGATCTCTAATTGCACTTGACATTTTTTTCCTATCGAAGGGAACCTGGAGTAGGTTTTGGAGGTTTGTTTGTTGTATATCTGCTCTATTTAAGTTTAAGACTTCGTTGAAGTGAAATTAATACCCGATATAACAAAGGTGTTGTGCTATCTGGATCACCTCACGGTTTACTGCTATTTTCTGTTATTGTAGATATTTTGTGACTTTTATCTTTCACCATGCCTCCTATACCTCCTATGTCTAGTTATGAGTGTTCAGCAAAGAACATAGAACATAGTTAACAATAAAAAAGTAACTTGAAATCATCAACAGGGCCCAAACTGGTGAAGGTGCGTCAGGCCTGCGGCGTTACTGCAACTTATATTGCCTCTTGTGATAATGTATTTTGTATTTGTGTCTTTTCGGTTTTCGGTATGAAATGGTGGCTAAATTATGATTGTAGGTTGATGTCAGATTGCATCCCTATTTTCTCCATTGAAATAAGTATTCACACTATGCGAAGTTAACTCGGAATGGATCGCTCGCATATAACATGGGAATGCTGTATATAAATATTTCTATATGGCGGCAACTGATATATGGTTTCATGAATGCACACAAGTTTCATTGATAGTTGCATACATGTTGCATGCATGATATTTGTTGGCGGTTGACTAGTGTACTTAACTGCAAGGACAAGTGTACTGTACACAAATGACTAAAATTCACATTTCCCATATAACGAGGTCAATTAAACTCATAGAAACTGATATTCTTAGACGGTAAAAAAATGAAATTATTAACTTATAAACACTTTGGGTTCCGTTGTCAGCTAGTTATGAAACCACAGCATTAAAAATCAGTTAGTGAAAGATTGTTATCGGTGAGTTCATACGATTTAGTCCCTCGAGACGCTGGCTACATACAGACTTCCTTTCATATTCTATATCGGCTATCCATTAGTCTCCATGTGTCAAAGCAAATACCTCCCCACATAATCCCACAAAACACACAGAACAACGTGTCCAACTTTCAATCACGGTGCGAATGTTGTTTTAAAAGATAACAGCTTTATTGTTACGCAACAACCCATTGGTTGCGGTATCTTAATTCTACAAAGATCTTAAGTAGGACTTGATTGAAGTGCTAAGTTGACGCCCAACAGCGATATCACTGAGAAAGTTCTTGTGGAATTTGGAGTTTGAATTTTGTAAATAAACGGTATGGAATCCTCTGATTGCCGGTGTCATTGGAATGGGCCTTTTCATTGGCGGGCCATTTGAGGTCTGCCTTCAACTCTTGCTGTGTTTCATGACCCTGGCCACACTCATCCATGTAACCCTTCCTAACTACTCATCCACCTGGAGCCTACACACTTGCCACTCTTGGTGATTACACTTATTCTTGTGCTTTTCAATATAAGATTATTATGTTGAAAAACCGAAATAACACATCAGCCAGATTCGATCGACAGTTGTGTGATACAAAATCGTGAATTACGCGTGTTTTTCATCAAATATAGAGGTCAAAAGCGTGATATTTGTCTTTGTTGATTGTCGATGAACAATATGCAACTAATTTTCTCAATTATACCTGCAAAAAAAAGATTCAAAAATCCCCCGATTCCGACCCAAAGTCAGTTTATCGCCTATTTGCAGAGGGATATCTAAGGTGCGCGTCTTCAAACTTTGTCAGGAGTTTCTTAAGACTATATTACACGGTATCTGAAAGTTTCGTCCATTTTCTTCCTAGGCGTTTTAGTGAATTTTCACCTCAAAATATTGCCATCGGCCTATTTGGACCCAAAATGCATTCGGTGTTCAAAATACATATTTGAAGCACGCAATTAGCTTCAAATACCAGAAATTGTTTATTTAGACGTTCCCCTCGGTTGTTGAATACTAGCATTATAATATTTATACTGCCTTCTGATATTGTATTTGTGTCTTTTTGGTTTGTAATGGTGGCTTAATTATGATTGTAGGTTATTGTCAGGACGAATCTCTATTTGGCGAAATATATTCATACAAAATATTGATATTGTAATTCAAATATTATAATTGATATTATAATTTTTTCAAAGGCATATACTCCGCCATTTACACAACATCTTTAATTAACAGTGACGGTCTGTGGTAAAATAGAATAGGAGGGAATGCAATCCCTTTTCATTTAAAGTCAGCTGGGAAAAGTTCTCACATCGAAAATACTTCACTGAGTTCACTCACCCGTTTTTAATCCTATTTTTAGCTCGGAGCTTAACGATGTTATCAGCAACGAAAAGTGATTTTTTATTGGATTATCCCGTCACTATCCCCGATGCATCATTTACTTGTAAAAATATAGAAAACCACACACTGGTGATCAATAACCTTCAAAAAGACATTTTATGTTACGCACGTGCAGAAATATTCATATTTTATAGATTCTAAACAGTTTTGATATATGATCACATGTGCATTGAATAAGATCGAAGGCGCCAGCGGTTACATGAAATGTTGTGTGTGCAGACGGGTTGCTAGTAACCTTTTTCCATTAGACAAGGGGTTCTTAAACTTTTTTGGCTGCGCCCCCATTACATCTTCGGAAAAATGCATGCCCCCATGACATGAACTGCAGCTCCCTGCGGGCCTCACAAATTCGGTTTGCGGGCTGCACTTGGCCCGCGGGCCTTGCAAATTCGTTTTGCAAGCTGAACTTGGCTCGCGGGGCGCAGCTTGTACACCTCTGGAAAGTGTAAGACTTCCATTGATTATTAAATAATCAGTAAAAATTTCAATTTATTTTCAATCTGTTCTCCTTATTGGCATTCGACGCCCCCCAGCAAATCCTACACGCCCCTAAAAAAGGGCGCGCCCCCTAGTTTAAGAACCCCTGCATTAGACATATGCATTTGGTGTACACGCAGGCCCACTGGCCTCGCCTGATTAGATGGTTCTGTTGATTGGCGGGCTGTAAGAGGGGCTACTAGGAACATTTGCCTTTGAATGAAATATGACACTTATGATCCTATCTAAAATTGACATCGATCAACCGTGAAATTGGAAACGAGACTTTCTAGNTGGCCTCGCCTGATTAGATGGTTCTGTCGATTGGCGGGCTGTAAGAGGGGCTACTAGGAACATTTGCCTCTGTCATTTACCAATGGTGTATGGTTTTAACGGGGGCCCACTCCCACTGACAGAAGCAAAGAGCCCCAGCCCCATGGTCAAGAATTCTCTTAGTGCAGAGAGATGTATTTCGTCATGTACATTATACATAAAAGTTTTTTTCCCAGTTTGAATGAAATATGACACTTATGATCCTATCTAAAATTGACATCGATCAACCGTGAAATTTAAAACGAGACTTCTAGTGTTTGTTAATCATAGTGTTAGGAAAACTCTGACAAAGTTTGAATTTGACACCACAACTGTATAAGAGCTGTTAGTAACCTTTGCTTCTGCTATTAGACATGGGCATTTGGTTTAAACGCGGGCCCCCTCCCACTGGCAGAAGCAGGGAGGGGCCCATTGATGAAATTATTCGAGACACACATTTTGGGTATTAAAAAAATTCTGAAAATTATAAAGGACTATGAGACTATGACAATTATGAGGGACTATGTGACCCATAGGGAAGACCATGATTTTTGGGTCAAATGGGGGTACTTTTAGGGGTAAAATGATATCGATTACTCGTGAAATTGAAAACGAGGCTTTCGGGGTTTGTTTATCATTGTGTTAGGAAAATTCTGGCAAAGTTTGAATTTGCAAACGCAACTGCATGGGTCAGTGGGGTCCAAAGAGGGAGTATGTATACTCATTTTGTTGTTCTAAAGTAGCAATTCTGGTTACCAATAGTACACAGAGATTTCTAGAAATATTATGGCCCATGATCACTGTCTCACTGATATATATATATATTGGTGCTTACCCGAAGGAGATCCTGCGTTTCTTGATTGTTGTGTTGAGGTGAAGAGATTTTGAAGAACAATTAAACAAATGATGTAATGAAGCGATCTTTGTTCCATTATGACACGTAACAAAATATTCACAGTTCAAAAAATGCTGATTTCTTGATAGAACGGTAACTATGATTCTGACTCCTGTCTTGCTTGCAAAACTTTTCAATTCTTTTTCCACTTGAACGATTGTAATTTCGATCACGACTAAGAAATTTTGAATTGCTTTGGCCACGGACACTTGATTCCTAAGTGCAACGTCCAGTTAACTAATGTCTAATCGAGTATCTCTATCTGTTGAGAGACACAGGAGTTTATTACGAGGAATTAAAGAATGCTATACCAAGCAGTTCTTACTGTTAATGAAAACAATACGGAGAATCCTGTATAATCAATCTCCAGCTGAGAAAATATATCACTTCAGCGTGAGGCGCAATTTGAAATATATATTTATATGTTTTATATAGTCATATGCAGGGGTGTAGTGTTAATTTTATAGGTACCAGAGCTACCGAAGCTTCCGGAGCTCCAAAATGGTATGTTGCTAC
>QXVX01006793.1:1292-21832 GCA_013436065.1 Halocynthia aurantium
AATGAACTTTTAATGATCCAATCACGCTAAAATTAGCACATATGAGACGTAATACATAAATCAACATTCTTTGAAAAAATTAGGTCGATTGATCCTGGTTAACCCTGGAAAAATCTATTTTGAAACTAGAATACCTATTTCGGGTCGGCCGTAACGAGTGACCTCGCGTAGAACAACCTTAAATAACTCGCGGACCAATTGCCGTCCCACTATATACGACACAGCAATAAATGCAGAATTGTATAGTAAATCCATAAATATAAGTATTATACTCACAGCAAACTTACGGAAGCAGTTATCCTCTTTTCAAGTTAAGGTTAAGTAACTAGGTGGTTGGTGACTAAAGAAGGGATAACGGCTTCTGTTAGTTTGCTGCGCATACGCGGCTTATCTGTATAGATTCGTTATGAAGTTCTACATTCTTTGATGTGTCATATATAGTGGGAAGGCAATTGGTCGGCGAGTTATCAAGGGTTGTTCAACGCGGGGCACTCGTTACGGTCGACCCGAAATAGGTATTCGAGTTTCGAAATAGATTTTATCGGGGTTACCCTGAATCAATCAATCCAATTTTTTCAGGGAATGTTAGTTTATGTATTATGTCTCATATGTGCTAATTTTAGCGTGATTGGATCATTACAAGATCATTTATAAACGTTAGGTGAAGTAAAAATTTCCAACCGCTAGATGTCGCTGATGGATCATTTCATGCTGCTTAGTGAAGTAAAATCTTCCAACCGCTAGATGTCGCTGTTGGATCATTTATAACCATTATGTGAAGTAAAAACTTTTAACCGCGAGATGTCGCTGTTGGATAATTTGTAACTGTTATGTGAAGTAAAAACTCACAACCGCTAGATGGCAAAGTACAATCGACGCTTATAAATGAACTTCTGATCTAAGGACGCTAGTGTTAGTTTATGTATTATGTCTCATATGTGCTAATTTCAGCGTGATTGGATCCATAGATGTTCATTTATAAGCGTTAGGTGAAGTAAAAATTTTCAACCGCTAGATGTCGCTGGTGGATCATTAACTACCGCTAAGTGAAGTAAAAACTTCCAACCGCTAGATGGCAAAGTACAATGAACAAATATGAATGAACTTTTAATGATCCAATCACACTAAAATTAGCACATATAGGACGTAATACATAAACCAACATTCCTTTAAAAAATTGGGTCGATTGATTCAGGTTAACCCTGAAAAAATCTATTTCGAAACTAGAATACCTATTTCGGGTCGGACGCAACAAGTGACCCCGCGTCGAACATCCCTTAATACGATAATAATATACGACACGCCAATGAATATCGAATTTCATAGCAAATCCATACATATAAATCTCATACGCACAGCAAACTAACGGGAGCCGAGCTTCATCCATCTCATTCCCCCGAAACTGTACTATTCTTTACAAAAGGCTTCAATATAACGATGATTTTACATGTTTACAATATAATCGAATGACTATATGTACACCAGGTAGCCATAATCACAATTCTACTACAGGTAAACGACATGCAATTATAGAATAATGAAGTCTGATAGGTCTTTGACATGAAACAATAATTCAACCAAGGACAGGGATTAATAGTAAGAGAACAGTTCAGAAGAAAAGAAACACTTGTCATTACATACAGACATGAACAAATAATGGCAGTACGACTGAAGAAGTCGTAGGTAAATAAGTTCAACGGTCATGAAAGATGAAGAAAAGAATTCGGACATCAAAACTACAACCTAAAGCAAAACTAACTACAGTACATAGAAATTTCTAGGACAGCACACTTTGACAGACTAAAAACTGCTGCTAATTTCTTTTTCGAGATTCATTCTTAATTTTTTCCAGCCTTCGTTTCAAATCTTCCACGTTGGTGGCGCTCGGGGGTCTTCTTGGAGCACTCGATGCGGGCGGCTGTACGCTGGAGGAGGAATCAGACGAGTTGGTGTTCTTCGACGGTGCTTGCTCTTTATCCTCTTTTCGATTCTCTTGGATCTGATTGTTGGCAGAGGCGTCAGAAGATTCCGTCTTGTTATTGTTTCGCAATGGAGGTATGTTGTCGATCGACAGCCCGCACCTCACTCGGAGTATTTTCATCCGTTCGAAATAGTCCTGTGCCGTGCGATTTTTCTCTTTTGACGTGGGCAAACTTGACGGTTTGATTCCACCTATTTTCCGTTCTTGTTCGATGCTCCAAAGTGCTCTGTTGATGTAGTTCCTGAACAGGGGTGTGGTGTTGGCAAATTCAGGCTCAATGTCATAATCTGGGTATTGAAGTTTGAAATCATACAGCTCCTGGAGTCCCTGCTTAGTTTGTTCCCGGCTTCCCACTTTTTTGAATATTAAAGACAGCTTCGTGTCTGGGCTCAAGTTACCGTTGATGGCACTCGCCACATTCTCTTTTCTCTCCGAAGAAGTCGACGTGCTTTGGGATTTGGAGGCGGCAGCTTCTATCTCCGACGTGCTGAAGGATGTCAGGTTCAGTTTGACACATTTGACCAGCTCAGATTTTTCTATGTTCTCTACTTTTTGGATGTCGTCAAAAATACTCAGTCCTACTTCCTGACAAAGATGATGAAGGAATGTGTTGATTGTACGATGAGGCATATCATTACCTATTTTTTCCAGCACGTGTTGCTTGCTTTGGAATGCAAGAAAGCACTTATTCAACTCAGTCAAAACAGGAGACAGTTGCAAAGGAGGTCTGCCTTCTCCAGGCTTGAGAAAAGTAGGAATTTTCCTCGTTATTCTCCACAAGCATTTTATGATAAGATCGCGAATATCCTCGGTATCCTCCATGGATCTCAACAGAAGACGAAAAAGCGCGCAGAACATATTTGTGGAATTTGCTGTTTGGAACACTTTTAATATCAGGATGTTCAAAACCTTAATAATAGCTGGGCCTTGAGGTATGTTGTTCAACTTCTCGTCAAGGATGAAGATGACAACCGCGTGTATGAAATCTTCCAACGAGTCGGTAGATGCGCAGAGAGCAAGTTCAGGGATCTGAAAAATGTATACGTTTATTGAAACCAGGCTTTTGTACAAAGACACTTCTTTGGACATCCAGCCTCCTGCGTCACCCGTGCCGACAGAGTCTGCATTATCCGCCGTCACCTTGACTAGAAATCGGTTTGGTGCCATTCTGATCTGTATGCAACTCGTAGTCAGAATCTGATCGATTCGTGGCTTCAGCAACACGCGCTTCTCTTCGTGTTTGAGAACTTCATCTAGCTGATGAACGGATCGTAGACAGGTGTCCAGATCAGCACTAGCTAGTCCGGATATGACTACATTGAGAGTAGAATTAATGTTTTGCATCGCTCTCTGCTGCTTCCACTTAGCCAGGCGACCCGAGATACCCGGTGACAATGAAATGTCATTGTTGAGGAGTTCGTCGCAGGATGTATCTTTCAACTGCGGCATTTCAAAGGTAAAATCGTCCTCTTGATGGAGCTCCGGAATGTCATACTTTTTCGGCAAGTTTCCTGAAGAATGAAGATCACTAGTGTTAACGTTTATTTTTGATGTCGCTGCCTTGCTGGTATCAGGCTGCTGCTGTGTCTTTGGTTCCGGCTTGTTCACCGCTACCGGTGCGGCCAGAGGTTCGTTCGTAAACTTGCCAGAGCGCTTGATTCTCTCTTCCAACATGCTCATGTCTTTCTCGTTCAATTTTCCGACATATTTGTAGATCAAATCGCCACAGGTGTTATAAGCGCTCACAAGCACATTCAGTGCTGCAGATCTAACGCCATTGTCTCTATCTCCGATATGTGTAGCAATCTCCTTCAGTGCTTTGGGCGGGGTGGGTTGACACACAACAATGCCGTAAGTGGTGATTAGGATACCAAGTTCGTCCAAGCATTCGGTCTTCTGTCGGGAATTCTTAGTTAGGAGTCCTTGCATCAAGTGGTTGAATATTTTGCCAGCAGGATAAAGTTTTGTTGTCTGCTGTATGATAACGTGGACGTCTTTCCTGATGTTTTCTTTCGTTTCTCCTATTTTTGTGATGAGATGTGGGATGAAACCCGTAGCCTCATAGTCTGTCATGCGGCAGTTGGCGCCGTCCATCTTTCCAAACAGTGCTTTCAGGTATTCCAAGCACCTCATATGTACTGTAGGATTTTTGTCATAAAATCTCAATGTTATCCAGCGCAACAGTAGGTCAAGGGTACCGATGGTTTCATCCCATTGTTGTTCCATTGCTTGGGATAGCAGGGCCAGTGCCTTGAGATGGTGTTGGAAATCTGCATGATAGAGTTCCTTCATAAGTCCAGGTCCAGCACAAAGGACCAGCTGGGACTTCAGTTGAGTTACCAGCTCCTCACGCGGGGCGTCGAAAATCCACTTTATTGTTTTTAGTTTCTGTTCGTCTTTGCTACGTTGTTCTTTACCATTAGGCACAGCTATGAGTACCGGTCCACTCTCTTCTTCCTGTCCTTTTTTAGACGTGGCGGGTCTTTTGCCACCTCGCGATGCCGGACGGGCATTGTTCTCTGGTTTTTCCTGTTCTGCTTTTTTAGATGCTTTGGCCGACTTGGTCTCAGCTGGCTCCTCCTTGGGCTTCTCCTCCAAGACAACATCTATGTTCATGGGGACTTGCTTTTGCTTCTTTGAGGCGGGTGCTTTACGGGCTGGAACTGATTCCTTTGCTTTTTCCAATAGTCCTATAATAGTGTTGACTGAAGAAGGACTAAGTTTTCCTGTTGATCTTGTCATTTTATCGATACCCAAGTGGTAAATGAAACCAGGCAGAGCCGCTTGAGCTTTAGTACGAACTTCACTACTGCGGTCTTCACAGCAAGAATATAAATGCTTCACACAGGCCTCGAGACCTTCTTTCGCAGTCGAGCTCAGCTTGGGCACGGCTAGAAGTTGTTCGGCAAGCCAATTCAGCAACTCTACGCGTAAAAAAATGTGTTTTGGTACAGCAAGGGCGCCGGAAACGATCTCATCCTCGAACCATATAGATAAATTAGTGTTTTCCAGCCATTCTTTCATTGTATTCAAAGCGGCTTGTCGTAAATTAGGCTTGCTGTCGGCAAGTACGTTAATCATCCCTGGAGCTAATATTTTAACAAACTTCAAGCAATGTGATCCAAGTGCTGTAGAAAGTTGTCGAAGAATAGCAAGGGTAGATGTTACCAATAACTTATTGGAATCTCCGAGCCTACTTTTTAGTGCGCTCGGAAGTTCACCCATTGTAGGTTCGACGTATTTTGCCTCGTTAATTATTTTTGCGACCTCCTCCAAAGCTTCTCGCCGGATCTTCCAGTTTTTATCCCCGAGTTGATTAAGCAATGTGTCTGTTATGCTACCTGATATATTTACTCTGGGAACGAGATCTTCAACAGCGACAGGAGCCTCTTCGACTTCTTCCTCACTGTCACCCTGGTCTGCCTTCGATGACTTTGTTCCTCTTGTCGGTGCTGGTGCGGATTCCCCCTTACATTTCTCGATTTCTGTTTCTACCTGTTGCAAAATGGCTGGCTTTTCACTCTCGAAAAACATGCGAATTTTTGGGCCGATGTACAGTGTCATGGTACCGAGCACAGACAACGCAGCTGTACGCACCACCGGATTAGTGGCGGCAAAACCGATTTTAATTTTACTGATGAAGAGTTTGACGTTAGCACCCGGCATCCCAAATTCTCGAATGGCATTACTCAGCCAAGACAAGGATTCGCTTTGAATTTTGGGATTTTTGTGTGACATTGCAATTTCCAAAACTGGATCAGCCAAGCTTGAAAAACTTGTTGCCTCCGCAATCGCAGTGAGAGCTTCCTTGGCGGCAGCGCCGCATTTAGCATCCCCGATTTTGTCCACGAGGGCCGGGACGCAAAGTCCTGCACTTGTATTGCTGAAAGTCCCATTTTCTGCCAAGTATTTCACGATCACAAACCTATCTTTGAGACTGTTGAAGTTATTGTCCTTCCATCCAGGTTTGCCAGATCCTAAAGTTTTTATGATAGCTTGACAGGGAATACTTTTTACATCAGACAATCTAAGTTTCTGTTGAATAGCCTTCAGTCCTTCAACTCTCTCTTTCCAATTTGCATTGGTAATCTGCTTTAAAACTTCCTCTTCTATGAAGGCTGCCATTTGATCTTCAACCACTGCATCACCTAACAGAGGCTCCTCTTTAGGTTCGTTTACTTTCGCTGTAGCCTTTGCTTTTTGCTTTGGACCGTCTTTTTTATCTCCGCCTTTAGCGACTTTCGTCGGAGCTGTCTTTGGACGGGCTTTCGGCTTCGCTGGCTCTTCGGATTTTGCTGCAGGTTCTGGCTTCTTATCTTCAGATTTACCGGAGTATTCTTTTATCTTTCCCATTTTAAGATTGTCTAAGTCCACAATGAAAGGAGACATTTGTTTTTCTGCGAGTCGAAGCATGGCACCGAGGGCCTGATAAGCTGCATCACGCACATTAGGGGTGCTGTGATCAACATTTTTCAGCAATGCTGGCACAAGCATCTTAATAAGGGCTTTGTTTATTTGTGATGCCTTAGTATTCTTCAAAGACCTCGCCATGAACAGCCCGCACTGCTCCCTGATGGACGGATTTTTATTCTCCAAAAACTCAACACATGTTTCGCTAATAGCTGAAATACTTGTAGAAAGATAAGCGGCATCTATGGCGTCTTGCAGTGCAGCAACAACAGCGGGCTTTTTCTCCTTGAATTTCTCGAGTATAGCATCTATACACACGCTAGCATAGGGTTGAAACTTCTTTCGTATACCTTTAGCTAGGCCAGCGATACACTTTGCGGCTGCCGTGACCAGCATCACGTTTGAATCCTTCGACACAACTTTTTTCAAAGCCCTTGCTAAGTCACCGAAATCAGCAGGCTCTATTCTTGCATTTTCGCAAAGTTTCTGACACTGGTCCAGCATCTCCTTTCTTTCTTGCCACTTCTTTGCCTCGATTTGTTCGTAGAAGTTCTTCGGCAGTTTGCTTAAAATTTCCACTGGAACCAGGAGGTCATATGGATCTATTTGTTCCTCTTCTTCAACTTCTTCTGGTTGAGATCCGCCTTCAGCAGACTGAGCTGCCTTTTTCGTCTCCATTTTATCCTTCAAATCCTGCTGAGATCTCATGAAACGCGTCTGCTCGGGCTTGCCACCGGAAGATTTATCCCAAGCATCTTCCAGTTCTTTTAGCACTACTGGGTTGACATTTTGAAAGGGAACTTTCACCGCAGGACCTATCCATCTGTAAATCTCCACTGACAAAGCCTTCGCACCCTCTCGAACCACCTTGTCTCTGTGATCAAGTAACTTGAGAATCTCTTTGAGCAAAGGTTTGACAGTAATCACTTTCGACCCAAACAGACTCAATGCTTTCACCACTGTCTCAAGACAGGCCGCAGCGACCTTGGGTTGTTTGCTGCCGAATCCCTTAACCAATTCTTCTTGCGTCTGTTCATTTCTGTCAATTTCTACATACATGAGACAAACCTCCATCGCCACTTCTTTGAGACGCGGTTTAGTATTAAAGCATTTGGCAACAATTCCAGCAATTACCTCGCCACAAGTTTTTTTAGCGACAGTGGCGTTTGTAACAAATACAAGAACGGCTTCGAGACCTTGAATTCGAACCAGCTCATTGGTATCCGTTACGAATTTCTTAACCAGACCCAAGTACTTCGAGTACTCCGAACTGCCTTCGTCCCAGAGCGGGAAAGTCTTGATGCATTCCTTGTATCCTTCCGATCTGGCTTTCCACGACTTGTGCTGAACCTTAGCTTCGGTTGTCAGCTTCTTCCATTCGTCTTCATCGGTCATTGTTCACAGTTTCGTATAAAAACTAAATTGTTTCTCAACATAAATCACTGAAAATTGAAAAAAATTTTAATTATGAATTGCGTGACTTCCAATTCAAGATATAACGTTATCAAAACTATACTTTAAGAACGATATTTATTGTTAATAAAATGTACATCCAGTAAATCTAATACACCACTGCGTAATATCACGAACTAATTAAGGTATTTTAGCACCTTGATTGGAAACGAGGCGTTGATGTGATGACATATTATGAGGTTACCAATAAGAGACTTGATATGTGGTTTTGACGAAAGAAAGTAACTAAACGTTAGCCAAATAATTATTAAAGCAATTCCACAAACCTCTCATTATACTACGATGACGGCTCAAGCAAAAACTTACCAAAGAAATAACCAATCGAACTATGAAACTGAACCAGTGTTGTTGAGTTACTGAAATTTCAACTAGTGCCTTTCGACCAATCAATACGAATACCATTCGTGACGTCACGGAATATAAAATTTGAATCTGTGCAGCAATATCGTCATATTCCAGTACAGTACCACCACTAGTCACTTCACATATTGATTTGTGCCTGATACAATAATGAAATGCTAAATATATTTCGATAAAACCGTAGATTTCACGTTGTGAGTTAGGTAGCGATTGTCAGCGATGAAGATATGGGTGGAGCGAATAAGGAAAAATACGGTTGCTCAAAGTGTCTCTCAACAAGTTTTTTTTCTTTACAGTAGTAGCAGTATAAAAGAAAGAAGTGCCAAGGATCAGGTTTCTGATTGATTATTCTCGGACTTATTTGGTTTGGGAAATGATTTGTAATGTACATGAAAAGGGGGATTGATATTTATGAATACTGCCGTCTTGCGGAAGTTTTATTTCACTAATATCTGAAAACTACTTCCTTGAATAGCGATTTGTTATCACTCACTCACTCACTTACTTTGCAAGGCATGGAATCACGGTGCTAATAATAATTGCATGAAACAAAAGGGGATGTCGGGACAAACTGATGAGTAGATTGTTGTTGGTGAAAAAGTGTCCCATACTGTACTGCCATTTCGCGCAAGACTTATTTTTCTAATATCGGAAAACATACATATACTGTAGCTTGCATCGGCATGAAATTCCGACGCTACTAATACAGTAACTAGAGTTGTACACAATTTAAGCACAAATATTATTTTATTATGAAATAATTTTTAAACTTTAGAATTGAAATACAAAATACATATGGCTATTGACCGTTCGATAAAGGTGGAACAGCGATAAGTGACACATACGACAAGGTGTATAAGTAATGACATACTCTGTACTACACTACGTTCTATGAAGGATATATTTATTTTTAATTGCCAATTACAATAGAACTCCGCTTACAGCGGGAGTTCTGAATATTGCAATTATATTATATCAAGTGTTCTTGCTGATTTTCGTGTGACTCCTGTAGTTGTAGTATAATACGGCAGTACGCAATGCTGAATATATGATGCCTTGTATCTCTTCGCGGAACCTGGATTTTCGATCTCAAACCTGCTAATATAGAACACGTTCAGCCTGTCGGGTGATCTTAGTTTAAAGCCATTACACCACGGCAAGGTGTCACCCTTCGTAATGGGTTTATTAAAGAATAAACCCTCACGCAATTAGACAGGCAGTCATTGCAGTGAGGAAAAGACATTTCGAGGAATATAATTGCAAGCTAGGCCTAGTAATTGCATTGTACTTACGTACTATAATATATGAACACCACTAGAGGGTGTATCCTCACACGAGTGTCGACATACAACCACTAGAGAACGTGTTTTCAACCAATGTTAGCTTGCAACCACTGGAATAGGCGTCTTGTACCCTCGTCAGCATGCAAAGGGGCGTGTATGCAACCGATGCATTAATACAACCACTAGATGGCGTGTTTTCAACAGATGCCAGCATACAACCTCCAGAAGATGTATCCTCAACTGCTGGTGTCAGCATACAATCACTGGTGACTTTGGAACTGTATACACTGTATAGCTATTGAATAACTGCCGACGCAGTTGTGCGTTAACGGAGCGTAACGGTTTCGGCCGGCCGGCCAGTTGCGTGAAATATTTTTGGTTTACAATACGTCGCGACATGCGTAACAAGCAAGACAAGATAATTTTTGCATATAAAATTCAATGAAAATCAGTTTGGAAATTGAAATTAGTTGCGGTTAATGAAGCTCCACATGTGCACCTGCGGAGCTTCCTAGTAATAAGTTCCCCGGTATAAAAAATAAATATGAAATACTCATCAACTTATCCTTATCCCGATGCCTCTTGTCTTCCTGGTTTCTGATCCCACGGCGTTCTACGTCTGAGCTGCTGTGTATTACAATAATATGCTTGAATGGAATCGATAAAATCAGCATATAATAAGTTTGCTGATAAAGAACCCCCCTCATTGGAGTAATTTCGCGACGAATGTTTTAAGCAAGCGCCCGACATGGATTCAAACCAAATCGTTTCAAGTAAATATGTTTACTAAATGAAAGGTAACATACATAAAAGTCCAATATAAGACAACAAACGACATTGACATTTTCATTAATTTTTATTCAGATTAGGATTTGAAATGGACTGATCTAATTCTAGATGGTTTACATAGACCCATAGGCAAACATCCCATAGTGTGGGAAATATGTTAATAGGATAAGTTACCCACTCAGTCAACACATTTCCTATGGCCGACAGGCCATCCAAATTCAATGTGCAAGAACCTAACATGCATTATAACGTCTTACCCTATCACCAGAATGCATTAGCTTTATACCAAGTACCTTACATTATCTTTTTTTTAAAGTATATTGCAATACCTTCGTGCATTCCCTCCTTCGCTTGCTTTTGCGATTGCGATTCCACCCGGCGCAACAGCAACCCTAGAATGACAGTAAAATTACAATATAAAAAAGGCCCATAGAGGTTCATAAAATAGTAGTGAATCACAACTGACATGTGATGACGTCACTTCTGGGTTTCGTGAGTGATACATGCGCGTCGTGGTTGATTCCGGATCTAAAATCATTGATATTTTACTATAGTAAATAAACAACATTAAGAATGTAATTAAAATTCTACAGTAAAACGAACGTCTGCATACCGTGGTGTAGTCTCAGCAACGGTTAAAGCTTCTGCATCTTCTAAAGTCGGCGCAAAAGCTTCGACGCTCCTTAATAATGGTAAAATGAAAATAATTTGAACTTGTGATGTATTCTTAATGCGAGATAATTTCTCGCAACTCACTTTTGCATCCTGTGCAGTGTTCTTCATGCTTGTTCCACTGGTATCATCTTCTCGTGGATGTGGATGCTAGATCTAAAAACATTGAAATTGACGTCTACATTAGACGACTTCCTGACCAATAATTTTCAACACAAAAAATATTAAATGATTATTATCTGTCAGCAGTCTTCTCCCCTTCTTTTTTCCCTCCAGCAGTCTTCTCCATCAATCTTCTCCATCAACCCGTTCTATCCTTGCACTGGCCGTTCCTGCATAATAATATTGCAATGACAGGATATGTCGACTAAACATAATGCATTTTAAAAATAAAACGGTATAACAAATGTAATCATACAGTTGCGCAGTCTCCTCGACGGTTACAGCTTTGCATCTTCCAAAGTCGGCGCAAAAGCTTCGACGCTCCTTAATATTGGGAAAATGGAAATAATTTGAGCTTGTAATAATTTTTTTAATTCGAGAAACTCTCACAACTTACTTCTACATCCTTTGCAGCGTTCTTCATGCCTGTTCCACTGGTAACTGCTCGTGGGTGTGGATGCTAGGTCTAAAAACATGACATATACATCAACATTAGCCTACTTGCAAACTAACTTATTTCAGCCTGAATAGCAGAAAACGATTATCTGTTTGTAGTCTTCTGACAGTCCTCGATGTTCGATGTCTGCTAATGCCGATCTTCATCAGCCCGGTTCGCCTTGTACGGGCTGTTTCCGCAAAAAAAAAGTTATTTTAGCTGACGTCACTTATTACACTAGAAAAGAAATGTTATTTTACACGTGGACATGTCACATTTTCACAAGTTTTTACCATTGAGTGGTCTCCTTGTTGCTTCAAACTTTCGCCACTTCACTGGACGCAAAAGTTATCGGTCAAGCCCTTAAAACATAATACAAAACTCTTACCGCTACTTAAGAGTATAGATAACATTTAATATGTGTTGGTAAATATTATGGAAGTATACTATTGTTTACATTTCCTTGACTCGGAAATTCCTTTTATATATACATGTATTTTCTATTCATTTTACCTGATGTAGTCGCCTTCTAATCGACTTCTAGTTCCACCTCACCGACCTGCTGCAAAGTCTGTAAAAAAACGCAATAAGCGCAAAAAACATAAAAAAACAACGAAACTTAAATGCCGGGCCCGGCAACACAGGGGGATAAATGGAAGAAAACAAACAATGCAACAATAACCATATCAAGAAATATCAATACTGCATATTAAGAAAACAAAACAGAAACCTGGTTGTACAACTACCTAAGAAACCAGCTGCTTAGCCACCAAACTAGATAAACTGAATGTATGGAAATCAGCTTACTGACTATAAATGCTATACCATTTTTGAAAATTTAGTATTAACGGTTAAAAAAAGAAAAAAGAAAGAGCAGTTGTCTGGGTGAGATTCGATCTAAAGTCTAATTGGAGATTTTTATTTGAAAGATACGAAGGAGAGAAAATTAACGAAAGTACGACGGTAGTTGATATTACTTTTTGATGAGTTTCGGTCAGGAGTCTGATTGGAGCTTGTTCAAAATAAAGATACAAAAAGGAAGAAGAAGGAAAATTAAGGCAGATGCCAGGCGCGCGATTCGATATACGTTTTTTACAGAATCTAGATAATTTTCCTCAAGTATCATTTTCCTGCCGACGTGGCAGTTAATGTAATCTCTTCTACTATTCGGGTACTGTATACAGATGAATACGAATACAAATACCTAACAGCGGGAGTTCTAATAATTGACAGACTACTATAAATAGCAAAACATATGAGGGTGATGATGAGAGGAAAATGATGATGGTTTTCATTCTAGCAGTTTTGTTCTCGAAAGTCGTTCAGAATTTCTGTCAAAGGCTGATGACCATTGGTTGTCGCAGGAATGTCATCGCGGTACATCAGCACCGGTCCATCTATGTAAAAATAGTTTTGAAGATTGAATTGTGCAATGTGCAATAATACAAAGCGTTTGGATAGTTTAAAAATCTATAGAATTATCATTTTGATGTAGGAAATAAACAATCGAAACAATCGGGAATGCAGCTGATGGAGAATTTATTGTTAGCTGGAAAGTTGATTTCCACCACTGACATATTCATCATGTGTTTACTTAATTATACATTGTGACTGGTTTCTAACAGATCCACTATCGGAATACCGCTCAAGTATATTTCAATTTACACGGATTGCACTTTAACATCTCCCCAAACGTTGGCAATTAAATATCCCCTCCAAAAATCAAATGCTGCTGTTGTATTGCAGTAGTCATCCCACCTATTGGCTGTGTAAGATTTGTAGCCTGTCTTGATAGCAGCGGAGGATCTTGCTGACTCAAGGCAAGTTGCTGACTACCCTCATTTTGCACAGTTGTCATAGTGGATTCAATTGCCGTTTGAGGGAGAGACGCTGGTTGTAGAGGTGGTAATTGTGATGCATACCTTCTTAGAGGTGTCGATACTGGAGGAACGTGATGACCTTGAATTGAAACTTTATTAACACTAGCATGAATTTGCATTATTTCTAATTGTTGAAAATAGATTCCGACTTTTCAATTCAATTTCAATTCAATTCAATTCAACAATTCAGAGTTCATACGGTCTCCTGTAACGGACGATTAAGTTCAAAGTACGAAGCACCTCTGTATATACAAACAACTCATACCGCTATGCTGTTCTTGTATATTAGGATACATTTTGGAGCTTTCTTGTTGCGCCGGACGATATTGTTGTTGCGACTGTAGATTAGATCTCTGCTTCATCAAGTCTGTGTTAAAGTTACCGGGAACTGAAAACGGAAAAAATCATATATCATTTACTATAGTTATATGACGTTGGTACAGCAATGAACCATGCGTAACATCTTTTCAACTATTATAGAGTGTTAAATGTTAGTAGATAAGCTTGGAAGTGATTGAATGTTTCTACCTCTTGGAAGAGCAGTATTTCTTTGCTTTTGTACTTGTACTGCAGATAANTGTGTGTGTGTGTGTGTGTGTGTGTGTGTGTGTGTGTGTGTGTGTGTGTGTGTGTGTGTGTGTGTGTGTGTGTGTGTGTGTGTGTGTGTGTGTGTGAGGTATGTTTGTTGTTGTACTGACTCGAAAAATCACCTGTTATCAGGTTGTTCCTGTTCACACTTTGGGGTTCTTCAGTGAACGCTCGGTTTACCATTGGAATAACCACTGGAGCAATTCTCTACGATAAACCAATAACCTCAAATTGAGTTCAAAATTTGAAATTAAAGTGATCATTCTATTCTGCATAATTTTGTACTCACCGAATTGGTATTGCAATAATAACAGCATTCATTCCCTAGCACCACAAATGACAGGACTGAAGTCACGATAGCGAACACGCACAATAGAAAGCCAAATGATAACAGTGTATAATGAAGTGCGTAGAGTTCATATCTGAACTGTTAAAATCAAAAGTAGTGAAAACAAAAGAATGAAATAGATAGATAAATTACAGGGAAACTCCGTTAAAACGGGACTCCGTTAGGCCGGATATTGGAGGGTGAGGGGGAACAGGGTTACAGTATTCTAGAAAGGTGTTAGCCGAGTTCCTAGTGAGCTAAGAGATTATAATCCACACTGGCCATGTAATTTTGTTAGTGTGTATCATGTTCAGCGTACAGTGAATATACAATATTTTTAATAGAATTTGAAATTTAACTTACATAGTAGTAGTTGTAGTAGTTGTTATACGGAAAACTGTAGAAAACGTAGATAAATTCAAAGGTTATCATTGCGATAGTGCATAGGATCAGCAGGATGGAAAACGTTCCAGAAACTCTTGCCTGTTATATAACATTCCAAATAATGCAAGATAGATAGTTCACATACAAAATAAATACAATATCCTACTTACAAGCTTGGCACTGCGAACAGATCCTAGGATAACAGCGAATGTGCCAGTCAATATTGCCTTGAACATAAACAATACCGGTGTGTATTAATTCATTTGCCAAAGCTAAGGGTATTCAATACAGCAGCGACATATCTAAGGTACTTGTTACCAAGAGGGTCTCCAGTACGCCGACTTCCAATGTCAAAGTTTTTTATTTCGTATTTTGATTAGCAGTAATATAAGAAAACTAAGAAAACTATCTAATGTGTAATTTTATATGAGTTTTACCCACTCTTAGTGACATAAGTAAGAAAGTATGCATAGTTAATGAACAATATAGCTTTATTTAGTCCATAATACATAGTGTACGTATTATTCAACAGTAAATTACTACTTGAAATGAAACTTACGAAAAGTCCTGTCCAGAATCCAGGAGCCGCTAAAGATTCGGTCAGGTATTGTGTCCCACAGGAATAATAGTAATCGGGGTAGTAGCCATCATTTTCAGTAGCCATTTCATGACATAACATTACTGTCATTATCAAAACAGGAATGCTGCAAGCGGCCGAGGAAATTCCTAAAAGAATCTCGAAAACCTAAACAAGAATTTATGTTGTATAATATATGAACATATTCTATCTGTTCTAGGCTTGTTACGACGAAGTACAGTTACTTTTGTTCCAAGTCATAACAGAGTGCAAGAAGTTTACAATGCGCTGAACAGAACTTCAGTAACGCCTATGTATGATGAATGTGAGAGGCTATTGAACGCGTCAAATTGAGGCGTTCATTTTCGAAAATAAAAAGTCGTTGTCGGTATTATCGATCAGGAGAGTTTAAAAAATCTTCATAATTACTACTTACACCAATGACCAATCCATGCCTTACTCCAGTTTTTCTTGGTCTGTTCACCGAATATCCACCATAATTAACGGGGATTCCGTGTCTGGACTCTTGGATTGTAGTCATCTCTATTGTTCAGAAGTGGCCGATTTGTAGTCGACAGCAACGTTCGAAAAATAAGTACAATTTTAAGGTGCAAGTATGTTTATCTCCCATCTGTAGCTTTATTTTAGGTTAATAGTTAACTTGACTCAATAAGTGAACAATTGACATGAAACGAAAAACGAAAAGGTATACAAACTTGCAATAAATATACATACATTTGTGTACATATTTTTAATTTATCGAAGGCGTGCCCGAGCTCGACACTAAAAATACGTTGTAAAAAGAAAGTACTGTAGTTAACGAGCCAACATAAAAACATAAATAATTACCAGCAATCCGGGATTTTTCCAGGAGTAAGAATATGCTTCGTACACAACAGAGTTGCATGCAAGCATTGTGATTTATAACCGAGGGCGAACTGTTGTATGACAGTTCTTACTACCTCGTTTCATTCTTGCTATAATTAGATCCTGTCGCAGTTGTGTTCATCTGAATATTTTTGTTCAATACTGCTATACTACATACAGTGAACAGAGATCTAGAAATAATAAAAATAGAACTTTCTCGAAACTTTTACGTTTCCACTGAGCAGATACCATTGTCAATGGACATAAATGCCAGTAAATGTAATTAGGATTAAAGCAAGGTTCTTCTTAAAATGGTTCTGCTTTTATTGTTTTGAAGCAGCTTCCCGTTGCAAACCGTATTTTTACATGTTATATTTTGTTATCACATTCATATATATATAGTACCGTCGTGATGTGTATACGACAATGGGGTGTATAAGTTTATCTTACGCAAATTCAGGCGTACATGCCGTCCTGACATACATGTGGATTACGTGATTCTTAGCTCAAGAGTCTATTTCGCTGATATCGGAAAGCTATTTCCTGGCAAAATAGTTTCATCGCGATTTGTTATCACTCTCGTAAGAAAATTTTATGTCATGTCTTACTAGCCCAGACATCGAAAAAATATTTACTTTGCAAAAGCATTGAATTACGGCGTTACTAATAATTGCATGAATCGAAAGGTGATGTCGTTACAGACTGATTAGTATATTGTTGTTTGTGATAAACTGTCCCATACTGCCATCTCGCGGAAGGATTATTCTTCTAATATCTGGAAGCTACTCCTTCGCGAAACAGTTCCATAGCAATTCGGTATAAGTCACGAACTCGCTGAAAATGTCTAGACTTAATTTATTAGACCAGAGAGCGAGATACATAATTACAATGTAGCTTGCAATGGCATGGAATTCCAACGCTAGTAATAATAATAATTTACAGACTACAGTAATTAGCAAAAACATATGAGGTTGATGAGAAGAGGAAAATTACTCGTGTTTGTTAAAAGATATTTTTCATTCCAACAGTTTTGTTCTCATTGAAAGTCGTTCATAATTTCAGCCAAAGGCTGATGGCTATTGGTCGCTGCAGGAATGTCTTCTCGGTATATCGGGACCGGTCCATCTATGTAAAAAGGTAAAAATAGTTTTGAAGATTGAATTGCGCAATGTGCAATAATATAAAGCGCTTGGTTAGTTTAAAAGTCTATAAAATTAGCAGTATAATGTAGGAAATAAACAATCAAAACAATCGCTTTCGCTGTCGTTGTATCGCAGTAGTCATCTCACCGATTGGCTGTGTAAGATTTGTCGCCTGCCTTGATAGCAGCGGAGCGTCTTGCTGACCTAAGGCAAGCTGTTGACTACCCTCATTTTGAACAGTTGTCAAAGTGGATTGTATTGCCGTTTGAGGGAGAGACGTTAGTTGTAGAGGTGGCAATTGTGCTGCATACCTTATTAGAGGAGTCGATGCTGGAGGAACGTGATGACCTTGAATTGAAACTTTGTTAACACTAGCATGAATTTTACCAATGACCTCGAGCAAACTGGCGCCAAATGGGCCCTTGCCGGGTAAAAGAAATCGGGTTAACAGTAATTTCGTATTAATAGAGTTCGAGAAAACGAAGTTGAATACATGTACCTCAAATTATTTATAATTCTTGTTCAAGTTTTTGCATTATAATGTAGGAAATAAACAATCAAGACAATAGGGAATGCTTTTGTTGTATCGCAGTAGTCCTCTCACCAATTGGCTGTGTAAGATTTGTCGCCTGTCTTGATAGCAGCGGAGCGTCTTGCTGACCTAAGGCAAGCTGTTGACTACCCTCATTTTGAACAGTTGTCAAAGTGGATTCTATTGCCGTTTGAGGGAGAGACGCTAGTTGTAGAGGTGGCAATTGTGCTGCATACCTTATTAGAGGAGTCGATGCTGGAGGAACGTGATGACCTTGAATTGAAACTTTGTTAACACTAGCATGAATTTTACCAATGACCTCAATGAAAGCTTTGACTGTATTAAGGACATTCGTTTGTGCTATTTTTACCTCAAATTATTTATAATTCTTGTTCAAGTTTTTCGGGAAGGGGTATTGTTTAAGGAACGGATTAATTCACTTTCCTTTATACCTAATGGGAAAAATAGATGCCGACTTCGAACAATTCAGAGTTCAAACGGCCTCCTGTAACGGAGGATTAAGTTCGAAGTACGAGACACCACTGTATATACTTACAACTCATACCGCTTAGCTGCTCTTGTATATTAGGATACATTTTGGAGCTTTCTTGTTGCGTCGGACGATATTGTTGGTGTGACTGCAGATTAGATCTCTGCTGCATCATGTCTGTGTTAAAGTTACCGGGAACTGAAAACGAAAAATATCATATATCATATACTTCAACTGGAAATCAATATTACGGATAATATATCATCGGATATAATTAAGGTACTCAATAATTATATGAAAAATGTTAGTATAGAAGCTTGGAGGTGATTGGATGTTTCTACCTCCTGGAAGAGCAGTATTTCTTTGCCTTTCGTAAGAAACTTGTACTGCAGATGATGGCACGTTTCTGGATTGCCCGAACATGGTATGCTCCCGCTGTGCCAAGGCATTTGGAAAGGAGATATTCTGATTCTGATAGTTTGATGAAGCTAGAGAGAGGTATTGGAATGACAGTCTTACATGGGTTAGTAAGCGAATGATTCAGTAATTTTCTCTTACTACGTGATAATTCCGCCTTAAATCATTATTATTTACGGCAATATCATAGTTGAAACACAAATGTTATATTTAAGGAATTAATATCGTATAATCGATGTAATATTCACCCTATTCATTATTATCATAAACAAACTGTCGATAAAAAACTGTAATGACTTATCAGGACGGAATCGAACTAGAGCCATAAAGTCAAGGAGTGAAACACTCCCACTGCCATTTTTAAGTATTTAATGTGTATGTGTTGGTGTGAAGTATGTTTGTTGTTGTACTGGCTGGAAAACCACCTGTAATCAGATTGTTCCTGTTCACACTTTGGGGTTCTTCAGTGAACGCTTGGTTTACCATTGGAATAACAACTGGAGCAGTTCTCTACGATAAACCAATAAGCTCAAATTAAGTTCAAGATTTGGAGGGAAAAGTGATCATTCTATTCTGCATACTTTTGTACTCACCGAATTGGTATTGCAACAACAACAGCATTTGTTACCTAGCACCACAAATGACAGGACGGAAGTCACGATGGCAAACAGGCACAATAGAAAGCCAAATGATAACAGTGTATAATGAAGTGCGTAGAGTTCATCTTCATACTGTTCAAATCAAAAGCAGTAAAAACAATAAAATCAAATACTAACTTATAAAATAAGGCTGGATACAATCGGTTAACGCCATATAAGATTGTATAACTTGATATTATTATCATATGGAATAAAATATTCAACTTTCATAGCTTTCTGAAATAATTATACGCATATTACAAATTTGTTTGCTCGAATTAATCTAAAAAATTGACTTTCATTAAAATTTAACCAATAAAATAATCACAGATAGCGGAAAAATATAACATGATATTTTACGAATCAACGGTAGATAAATTACAGGGAAACTCCGTTTAAAGGGGACTCCGTTAGGCCGGATATTTGAGGGTGAGTTTGAACAGGGTAACATAAATTTAGAAAGGTGTTTAGCCGAGTTTCTAGTGAACTAAGAGATTATAATCCAAACTGGCGCTGTAATTTTGTTAGTGTGTATCATGTTCAGCGTACAGTGAATATACAATATTTCTAATAGAGTTTGAAATTCAACTTACATAGTAGTAGTTGTAGTTGTAGTAGTTGTTATACGGGAAACTGGAGAAAACGTAGATAAATTCAAGGGTTATCATTGTGATAGTGCATGCGATCAGCAGAAGCGAAAACGCTCCAGAAACTTTTGCCTGTTATATAACATTCGGAACAATGCAAGATAGATAGTTCACATACAAAATAAATACAATTTCCTACTTACAAGCTTGGTACTGCGAACAGATCCTAGGATAACAGCGAATATGCCAGTCAATATTGCCTTGAACATAAACAATATTGATGATTATTATTTCGTATGCCAAATCAGGACAGCAGCGACATAGTTTAGGTACTTGCTACCGGGTCTCCAGTACGCCGACTTCCAATGTCATAGTTTTTTATTCCGTATTTTCATTAGCAGTAATATAAGAAAACTATCTAAAGTTTTACCCATTCTTAGTGACCCAACAAAGTGATAATTATTATGAGTATAAAAGTATACATACTTAATGAACACTAAAGCTTTATTTAGTCCATAATACTATAGTGTACGTATAATTCAAC
>QXVX01006795.1:0-35097 GCA_013436065.1 Halocynthia aurantium
GGCTGTTTTTACAAACCCTTGTTACTATGCCACTCTCGCTACTATGCCACTTTCTCTCGGTCCCAAAGGGTGGCATAGTATCGAAGTTTGACTGTATACGGAAAGTTTTTTTTACTAACCCCATGCTACCCTGAAGGAAGTCGTGTGTGCTTTTCCTTTGAGTAGGACTTTTCCTGGTTGCAAGGGTCGATCAGGCAGGGTTTGGAATGCTGTAATGTTGCTGTAACCGCTCTTTCCTTCGTTATTATAAGAACAAAGCTGTAAAAAATTTGAATGATTTGAAAAAACTGATTGATAAACATGGTATGGATATTAGAAACACATTGATTAATTACAATAACTTAATGATTATTATATTGGATTAACATGTCTTTTTGACCATAGTTCGATAACACAGATACTTTCAGTGCATAGTTTTACTCTTATTACAAACAGGAGAGAGATTAATATTACCGGTACACGGTCCACATTTTTCTGAGTAAATATAATCATGGTTATGGAGTAATAAATAAGTCTGGGATCCACATTAAAGTTAGGACATGGCCGCAAAAGACGTAGGTTTATTGATTCTACAGCTATAACATAACTAACAGGCTGGTCTGCAATGAATGATTCACTGGAAATGAATTGTAGGAAGAGTGAAACAATTTAATAAATCCTAAGTCAATATTGACCGGGATGTCGATCGGTCGTCGAGACTTCCTAACATCAGCTGCTGAGCAGCTAATGAGCAGATGACTGAAAATCTCGCGAACGATATTGAGCATTCCTATTTTTTTCTTGTGCTCGCTTTTGTGACAATATATGCAACAGCATGTATTTTAAATTTATTTCAAATTATTTACCGGGCATTAACAGTGCTTGTCCTTGAGTATGAATATGAAGCATTCTAGTCTGAAGGAAGAAAAACTTACTCGGAATTTGTAAACAGAATGCCTGGTGAGATTTTTTAAGGTGGTGCGTAACTCTGGACCATCATACACCGCACGAAAACCGTATCCTTGTGATGGGTCATCCATTTCTAGAGTAAACTTGCAGTAAGCGTCGCCACCTCCGCCATGTTGTCGTGACCAGACTAAGGCGAGGGTATGAATCGTAGCCTTGGCTAGACGAGGGGGATCTGGGGCACCAGGAGCAGTGCCGCTCGTGTTATAGGTAACTTCAGGACTCCAAGGACTGAATTTTAAGAGTGATTGAAATGATTAAAATCTTTTTACAAACATTTTTTAATTGTAGATTTAGAGAAATAGACATACAGCCAACACGGATGAAACATACCTGAAACCCATTTTATTGGTTGAATTCAATCTGAAAGTGTAAGCGGCAGATGGCATGAGCTTGTTTACTTTATATTGCTTATGGGTGTCGGCATATAGGTGACGAAAACCGCTTCCTTTCTTCCCTTCATCCCACTCCAGATGGTATTTAATTATTTTTTCTCCATTGTCGTGGGGTGCCTGGAAACGGTATGTGATGTGTAACGTCATCAATTATTGATGAACAGCAGAAACAAAAAGCGTCTACACAAATAGGATTAAAAAGAATAGACTACATCAGACATTGAATGGTGAACGCATCAGTGTTAATACACCTGTGCTTATGTTATGAATTTCCATTTATTCATTGTTGTCCATGGTGTAACTATACCAACAATAAAGATTCTCAGGTAGTTCCAAACTAGCCCAATTTAAATGATTGTGAAAATACCAATCTCAAAATGGTCTTACTGATAAATAAATGATAAGAATACCAGTATTGATAATATTATCGAAATATCATGTAATTACTAGCGTGTTGTTTTTGTATGCAACGTAATTAACCATATTCGATTCTGGGTTCTCGAATGAATCAACATCTAGTTACCGACACTCTAAGACAGAACATTTGCAGTACTGATTAATTACTAAGTCAAGGCCAATAATATTGAAACCCAGACTATAAAAATAAATAAAAACCTACCGTCCACTTCAAGCTGAGCGAGTTCTTGGTTTTATGGTGGAGTTTGGGAGCACCGGGGGTATCTGGCGTGCAGCTTTGGGTTCGAAAGGAGGTAATTTCTGAAGGTGATCCCTTCACAGAATTCAACTCTGCTTGTACTCTGTTGAATATGTAAATATATGCTCAGACTTGGAATGGATCATAACAATGGATACCAGCATAGATACCATGTTTATGTACATTACCTTGTATGATATTCCACTCCAGGCTTCAAATCAATCAATGTGCAATTCTGGCTGTCACCACTGTAATGTAATAAAAACGTATTTACAAAGGTTTCATATACTTTCCAATTACCTAGGTCATTTATTACTATCAGGATATGAAAATAAACACAAATAGCAATCCCTTTTATACTTTATCCCCTAAAGGTGCTGTGCTATTCAAAAACACCTCAATCTGTATTTAATTCAACAAATACCAGGAACAAAATGAGACGTGAGGAATCTAGCAACAGGGAAATGAAAGCACAGAAAAAAAATGGAGACAGGTCACGTAGGCCAAGACAGGAGCATTACATGGTGCTGCTGTCTAGGAGACACCAGAGCACTGCCTGCTCTCATTTGTGTAGGTCGCGCATAATATAATTTCGTGTATCAGTTTCCAACATTAATTATTCACAATGTCTGGCATCTGGCGACACTAGTGTTACTGCCCTAACAGCAACTCGTGCAAAGAAGATAGCATAATGTTTTCCTATGCATTTCTGTCATCATGCTAATGCATCATTTTATCTCAATACACAACCAGATCAGGGTAATGAATTTTTCTGTATGAACTCTTTACATAGGAAAGCGATGGCTGTTGAACCAAAGTATCGAGAAAATTACGGTATTATTACAAATACAGACCTCAATATATGGTAAAGAATATTACAATTCTTCTAGAAAAATCGAATTGACCTGCAATGCTTTGATATGTGATTCCCAAGAATTTGAATTCATTAACCATGTTGCATTCATGCAATGGATCAAAGTACATGTAATTTCCTATTTACATGTAATAAGAGCTATTTCGGTAGCAGAAAATATTTAACTGCAGCTAGGTTTTGGCAATAAATAATAATATACTACTAAATTCAAGATGAAGTCTCATCAAATATACAGATATGTAGTCAGAAAAGGTGGGGAATTATATTCATTTATCAGCCAACGGAGAGGAGAGCATATGCAGTCACCAATAATATATACGGTTCGCCTCAACCATACCTCCTTAGTACACATTAAAAACCGTAATAGCATTGCCTGCAATGCGGAAGGAATTTTAGTGTTTATAATATGCTTGCTAATATGATTTAAAAATAGTTCAGCTAGACTCTGAATAGGGGATGTGTCTGCGAAGTATAAATAGCACAAGACGAAAAACTCAATTAAAGACGATGGATGGCGGCTACATGACACTTGAACTAAACTTGACGGGTAACAGACATTAAAATTGATCTCTGATGGTAGCCATCATTTCCTGCCGTCTTATAGCTGTCATATAGCATATGTGCGTGTTGCTTGTGGCACAGAACAGTGCATCTGCTACAGAGAATGCAATTTGGCACTGGGGCAAAAAAATGGGGTTCTGTATGTTAGTTTTAGCGTAAGAGCCAACAATATCTACTTTGTCGGGCCATTAGTGAGAGAAAATGCATATTGAACCCTACAAATCCATGTCAGCTTTCGTGCGCGATGTTTATTGACCTCTATGCATTTATCCACTTTGGAGACCACTTCGAGAGACTTGGGAGAATCACTTACCGATGAATAATGTTGAAACGGTTAGGATCCTTCCCTTTGTCAGAAAATGAAACAACAAATAGTATCTTGAGTTTTTCCTGGCCTTGCTTCGTCAGGAATTCTGCATCTTCAGGTAATAGATATTGCATGGACCACCGAATCTGAGTCGACCTAGGCAGGATGTCGTAGACCTGTTCATATCAAAAGCATGATCCGTGAAAGATGTGTTCAATGAGAACTTATTTGTGAACTTCAGAGAAAATATAATCATGAGAGGATTATCCTCACCTCGGGTTTCGAAATTGCTGTAAGGAACTCTCGAAGTTTGATCTTCGAATCTGTATACAAATAAACATGATTTACTATTAATACTTGCATGATACAAATCGAAACCTTGCTTAAATACATTCATTCAGCTTTGCATGTTCGGAGAGCCATGGATATAAAGAGCTCATGAATTAATTACAATACTTTCATTAATTTACAATCGCTGACCATTACTTACTTATTTGTAATGTAAATTTAAATGAGTGTCTATCCCTGGAACGTGGGAATATCAATTCCGTAATAACTGCGACTTGGCAAATTTATCATGATACAAACAACACTGAAGTCTATGGCATTCGATCGACTTTAGCATTTCAAGACTCTGGTGTACTCTATAATCATGCTAGATCGGAAATTTCTGTAGGTAACCTTTTTCTATGGAGTCATGAAACACGGAATATATGCATAGAAGGTTTTGTTCTAAAACCACTGCTAAGTAGTTATTAAGGATATTATTTGTTGTTGAGTTATTCAAAAAACAGTCTATTATGCTGCTATCATACCATTATGCAAGTACAAAGATCCATTTGTTTCATGACTGTCATCAGGAAAGAGGTCATGGTTGATGGATGGACTGTCTAGCATAGTGTAGTCTACACATTATTCAGCAGGCCAGTGCATTAATATGTAACCAAAATCGGAATGGCTTTGATCTTGATTTATTAGACATGTTTGAGTCATTTCTCAAACTCTTCAACCCGGGAAAACGAAACAGAGTGGAACTTTCATAAAGTAAAGTCATTTGTGGTTAACCACAGAGCCTATTTGTCACAGCTCTGGATGAAATTGAAAAATTTCAAGAAAATTGAAAATATATCAGTTAAAAGCTGCACTTTGATAAGACATGTCTGTATATTGGCTTGGAATAAGCTATAGCAGAGTCTGGCACTGAACTGCATTCTCATGCTGAGTGAAATTGAAATGAACCCAGATAAGAATGCTAGGAATGTAGACAGTCTAGTTTTATACAGGAACCTCACAGTACAGTGTTCCCCATGACAAATGTAGCACAGATTGCATCACTAGTTTTACTAAACCGGCATGGTTAGATATCACTGAATTCAGGAACCCTTTGGAACATCTAAGACAGCTTCTTGTTTACTAACATTGCTAAGTAAACCATTATTAATACTTAGGTGTAAAGGTTTGCATGTAGGGTATTTTTCGGTGTGGAGCACACAGTAAAGCCATATCCTGTCTGAGAAATTTAATTTTTCAAATAGCTGGATATAAAGGACAATTATCCAAGTAGTTATAAAACTATCCCTTTGAGGTTGAGTCAAGATAAGGGATACAATTAAATAATATGAAGATAATAAGGCTGCAGATCACTTTGAAATGAATTAAAAATTAAATACTGTTACTTTGGGAAAAGCTATACCAAACCTAAACTGGATACAACATTTTCTAACATTATAACACAGATTTTGAAGAGCGCTAAATTGCAGTGTTTAGAAACAACACTTCTGTTGCCTTATTTTCTGTTGCAAGCTCTACTTTCTAGAATGTCCTACCTAGATTAGGGAAAGGCTCTTTACGTGGCACTTCTTGCTGCGTTATGCTTTCTTGAAACTGACGAGGCTGATGATCAACAACGGTGGGATGGGTCGAGATAACCCTCTGCGGCCCGCGACGAGGCGATCCACTGCTACTGCTGCTCCCGGAAGACATGTCATCAGAGTGTGTAGATCTCACAGACAGGTTTTGACTTTTAGAGTTCCTGTTATTACACCCGCTATTATTTTGCTGGAGAGATTGGATACTCGGGGAATGGGTTGGTGAAGGATATTGCAGCGAATGACATTGAAAGTGTGGCAGATTGCCAAGCACATGCTTGTGTTGTTGTTGCTGCTGTGGAAGATATGATTGCACCTGAATTCTATTGCTGTTACATCCATTGGGGTGACCCGGGGAGGATTCCGGACTACTGTTAGGGGAAGGGCCGAAAGAGGAAGCGGAACTGGGTGAAATAGATGACATGGATGTGGGGGAAGCATTTTTATTGAACTCTGGCTGCTGCTGCCTATTTTGCAGTTTCTTCTGCAACCTTTCCTTCGTCTTCGACGCCCGGGAATCCATGTCTGGCGTGTGGACTGGATACATTGGAAATTGGGGGTGTTGTTGGAGATGTGTATGGCTCGGGGATCCGTCTGCATAAAATAAGATAAAGTTAATTCTGGGTTAATGAAATAGTGAGTGTCAAATATATACAGACAACTTGAAATTTTTTAAAATTAGTATTTTCAAGATTAAGGCACTGTCCTGTTGTAGGTAAGTGATGTGTGATAGGTGATGTATACACATATAATTCTTTACCTAGTAATTTTCTCAACATCAATATCGCAAGTTCAACACAGTTTAATCACTGAGACACCAATCAATGAATCAATTTTTTAGTTATCAATGCATTCACGTATTTAGGATAAGAAAAGCAGTTCAGATTCAAACCATCAAACCAGAACATGAGAACAGTTCAGGCTCTTCAGCAAGACTAAAACGGAGCTAGGTATGATTCATCGATCGGCCCTCAGGTCAAGTACTACAAGGATCAAAACAAGGTCATATGTTTATGTGACTACTGCGATCGAAAACGCCTGCAGTACAGCTGGACAATACAATTATTGAAGTTATATATATATATCAAATGAATAACTAGCAGAGCGCAAATACATGAAGCCTGACCATAGTTGGCAATTAAAAGACCATGATAGTTTGAGCCAAGGATAATGAATGTTGCTAAGCAGAAATTAACAGGAATCGAAGCATACCAGACAACAGACTTGTCAAATTGTCCCCTGAAGTCAATTAAATACTATAATTTGAATTTTATAATTTCCACAAGTTCTCTGCAATACGATGAATGAAATTCATTCAGAGATTCCCGGAAATCGAAATATAACAAGGCCGGTGCCAAGTTTTGCACAGAATATAATGAACAGAAAACACCGGCAATTAGCGTCAGAGGTCGCCAAAAGGTAACCTACAACCTTTGACTGTACTAACGCATTGGTTCTGGACGACAGTAGGAATAATTTGAATGCAAAAAGCTGAGTCAATTATCTTGGGGATTCCTACACAATCCAATGAAGAAAAAACTCATTTGAGTGTCTAAAAATAAGCAACATAGTACCTGAAACCTCTGTTTAATTTGCATGAGACTATACAGCAGACGAGAACAGACGTAATATCCAAATTATTTCGATCAATATGGAGCACGAAGTACTAAATCAGTCATTTTATTGCATAACAGTATAGGTTATGAACAGTGACTTAACTATTATCAAGATATCATACTGCATAGACATAATAAACAATGATTAAATAACACATTGTCCGATAGAATACTGTACACTAATTACATTCCAGAGACAGTGTTAGAGTAATTCCCTTCCTGATTTGAAGTTATGAATCTTAATGGTGGTACACCATGTACATATGTGAAGTGCTGAAGTACCATTGACACGCTAAATTAACCCATTACCATTCAGTATTCGTTACTAAATTCCTATGAGAGCTCACCTGACAGTATCGCAAACAACGACCGATCTAGTCTCGTATTACATATAATGTTAGCGTAGGGATTAAACATCAATTAAATAAACACCCTAACCAAATAGAAACTTTCATATACTCAGACAGTAATATTCTATCCTAAGTTCATATGTACAAGGTCTGAATAAAATGGTACAGTTATGTATTGCTTTCGATGTGTCAGTTTCATATTTACTAATTTATCTGTACTCCTAATCACAGTACTGCTATGGCAACTTAGCATCAATCATGATTTAACAATTAACACCACCTGCTGCTTGCTACACTTCCATTAACGAAGGTGGACATTGTGTACAATTCGAATGACTATAGGTATAATACGTTTTTTTTATATACACACAACAGGAGAGGTTGTTAAGCACACAATATGCTGACGTGGAATTCTACTTCTCTCTCCTACTTTGTACTCTGATGCTGTACTAACGCTAAACTGCAGAAGCAATACCAAACAAAGGGCCTCATTACCAATCAAATCAATAACTTGAAAAAATTCTTCCGCCCCAACAACAATGAATAGTGTCTATATGTAACCGACTTCCGATCAAATATACTAGTATTCATTGAACCATTTTACGCTACTTTATCTGTAATTAGGTTCTTTTTGAATGGTGTTTGTTCGAATATATATTCATATTGTTTTGTGATACTTCAGATCATACATCCAGGTAAAAGTATGAAATATTTTTCATATTCATCATTCATCATCATTGAATGCACTACTACTAATAACACATTTTCCCTATTTTGTATTTAGCAGCACTGCAATAGGAATAATGTTCTCTATAAAATGAATACTAGAGGTATAAGCATATATAAAAATTCTGCCAACTCCTTAGTGTATATGACAGGCCCCAAAAATTAAAAAAAAATGGTATCACACTACAATTCCATAAAGATTACGGTACTTACCTGATGAGGCCATAGGATTATCAGGAACAAATAAAGGATGAAACACTTGCATCTGTTCACCGTGTTGTGCATAGATGGCAGCCTGTTGATTTAATGACATCATGTTCATCTGAAATGAAAGAACAACATTGACTAAATGAACCAACTGAAAAACATGATGGAAAACGGTTTTCTTACAGGAGGCATGTATGGTCCGGAATGCAAAGTGAACTGGGACAGCATTCCATGGGATTGCTGAGGCAATACGGTATGGGGCTGTGGCGCTGCTGTCTGACTCCCTGGGAAGTGAGTATGGGAAATGTTTTCTGGTAGGACGACCACTCTCTTTAAACCGTTTTCTTCGATCACTTGCGACATGTAACCGTGGGGAACGTGGATGGGTGGAATGGCGCCGTTTGCTGAGACCATCGGAACTTGGGCTGGTCCTAGTGGGGAAAAAATTGATTTATTTTACATGCTACTTCAAAAAATAATAGTAAATCATTATCACAATCTCACCTGAAGAAAAAATCCCTAGCTTATTGGTTTTGCTCTATATAACAAAACTGAAGTGCTTCTGTACTGTTAATCGTATAATTCAAACACAGTACAAGCGTTTATCTAACCATAGCGTTCACGTCGCCATGCAAGGTAATAAGTAGGAAGTCAATTTACCAAATCTGTTTGGCAAACACTTATCACAACGGTAGTATCCGATGACAAACAAAATAACATACCGCAATTTGGAACAGTACTGAACACTGTATTTTCATTTATTCTATATACAGGTTGGGGGGTATAAGTCCTTGTGAAAACCTCAGCGACAATGGCTAAGTCAGGCGTAGAAACAATAAACAAAGATGAGCGCTGTTCAAGATATCTAACACGTCTAAGAACTCTTTTCCCATAGAATACCATCTGCTGTTGAACGAAATTGTCCGGTTGCACGGTAGAATGGTAACCTCGGTTGTGAAAAAAAGCATTGCTGGGAACATCGGGTCATGCCGGTACTGGCTAGCAGACCCTGCTATAGAATTTGTATGAGGGAAAAAACACCGGTCGGAACATTTGTAAACTGTATTCATGTTTATATAGTATGCAATGTTGTCTGCTTTAGAAGTGAAATTCATATGATTGTTTGTGAGATTGCACGCAGATGGCTATTATAAAATTGACTTAGAAATGAAAATAATTCGGGAAAGATAAGGTGATAATTCAAAACAAATTCACTAAAGCCGGCGTTTTCATTGCGATAGTCAAAACACATAATATTTCATACACATTTTGGTTTTTATTCCAAAGGTCGAACTGGGAGAATGTTATACTTGAGTGGTTTTCAATTTTTTCAGGACACATTTTGTAAAGTAAATTTTTGACCTGGCAGATGTGCTTCTGTAATCGAGATGGTAATGATAAAAATGCAGGCGTTTAGCTTTAATTAATTCAGGATTTTTTTAAGATAAAAATTATTAGCTGGCATATCAGTCTTACCAAAAAGGAGTAATCGCAACGCAATAATAGTTTTTACCTTGTAGACAACAATGGGAAACGGGTTCGCTATCGGTGGATAGGGAGTTTGCTGCTGAAAACAGGCACACATCTGTTGTGCGATGCAAGAATTCTCAAGTGAGGTTTACTTAGAATGCTCACATGTGGCTAGATAGTAAATATTGAACATTCATATGGGTGGGATGGGATAAACTTAGTTCCAACGCACACAACTGGCTTTGTATTAATATATAACGACAATTGATTCTTGGTTGACGACTGAGGAAAGACAGCAGAAGAAACACTTGCAGAAACTGGTGCGTTAGGAATTTTTCTTCAAAACAGGAACAAGAAATACCGATAACATTGGGTTTCCTTTGTGCGGTAGGCTTAAGAGGGTGACGGCGTCTATACCACGACCTCATTCGAAGAAAACGAATTTTCAAAACAAGGGCGAAACAAAACTGCAAAATCACGCGGTAATTGTTTTTGTAACAGTAAGATTGATAACTTTAAACTGGGAACAGATTTCAAATCAAAGCAAACTAATCGAACATCCATCGTGTATTCAACACTGAAGTAGTTTCAGTAAGACAGCAGGAGACAACTTGTTTATGGAGCTTGCTCTGAATGTATACAAATGTCGTATGGAATAACGGATTTGATTTCAGCGTAAATCTACTACGGTACATACGACGTTATATAGAAATCGAGAGGAAACGCATATGCTGCTATCCCAATTACTATACTTTTCTGTCTTGTGAGTTACAAAAAGCGCTAGAACACTCGAATGCTACAGTTCCTCTACGTACAGGAAACGGTTCGCGCTTATTGCCGACGGCAATAGCAATAGAAATTCCACGCGGTATCGGTAACGTTATGGTAACCTCATATTTATAAACTTTAGGCCAAAAGGTCACTTTCGATGGACAACATAAGCTAAAGTACTAATGTAGTTGTTTCGATAGGCAAAAACTCATGATTATTTCAGGTAATAATACATTACATTACAATTGACACGCCCATTGGACAAATTAGATCAAATGAATCCACTACGCGGTGACTTCAGCTTGTTTACATAAGTGAAAGGGAAACCCACGCGTAATTCGTAGCCATGGGGTTAATGAAGGGCAGGAATAATATAGTAGCAAATGTTATTGGGTCCACGGCGTTGGACCAATCTACGTTAGTAAGTAATAAGCTATGGCATAGATTCTTTAGAAATATTGATTCCATAACGAGTTTAAACTCTCCGTAAGAATAACAGTACTAGCGAGATCTTACTACGAAAACAAGGGATAATAATTACAACATTACTGAACGACTGTTGCAATTAGTACCGAGTAAAGTGTGACTAAGTATTTGTGATTCCTTTCTTTAAACGCATGGAGGGCTAATGAACACAGTTGGTTTTGAAATTTCCTGGTTCATTTATACAACTAAATGAATAGCACAACCTCTGAATAGTTCAACGTCTGCACCCACTACCTAGAAGTACAAGGCGGCAAATGTCCGAATAAAACATTCGGTTACTTATAATGATTTAATGTAGCATGACATTCGATTCTTAACATACCTTGAATGCATTGTGTTCCGTCCTCAGCTTGTATGGTAAATGTTTCTCCTGCGTTCACTTGGACCAGTATCATGCTCTGAAAGGTAAGAGTCGGATCGTAATTGAGCTGTATCATACTATTGGTGAAACATGGGTAGTAGACTACGTCGCATATGGCAACTGTTGTGCTTGCTTCTGCGTAGGTTCATAAATGTACGACTGCTAAAACTTCCCGTAATATCAGCAGATAACGATAAACAACCACTGTCAGTTGAGAAAATCACTTTCTCGTTACTCGGTAAGTTATATCACCGAAACCAAATGACACTAATAATCTAGATATTCCTACAAACGTCTAGGGATGAATGATGACAACAGGCATAAGCACGAAGGTTAAACTAACATGATGGAGAAGTGATTAAACATGAGCTGTGGATGGAGCTAGATAATGAACCACGCGTAACTAACAAATTCACTTTATCGAAATAGAAAAATGAAACGCGAAGAACGTCATATCTACACACCAACGAACCAAAATATTATCTACACTACTGGAAATTCAGGATAGATTCATGAAATGTGACGAAAGTACGAATGGCGTCCTATTTGCGACACCGAGACAGATAATAGCGTATCAACGCCAAGGGAATATATAAATTTCACGACCGCTCCAAAAATAGAATTCGGTGATTTAGATTTCTTACATATTCCTTATCTGCTTTAACAACGATATAAAATTACATTACAAATGGTAATATATAGACACTCATTCAAATTTCTCCGATTTTCTCAATACACTTATTTCGCGGAGCCACACAGAACTGCTGAATCAAGACACAAACAAGCTAAACGCACAAAATAAACGAAAGAGGAAATACTGAAATACTCCTAGGGAAATTACGCCAGACATTTCTCCCAGGATTAGCTAAATATACACATATGTATCCTACAATAAAATTACTGTGTCAACGTATAAAAGGAGAACTGTAGGTTGTTTGCACTGATTGAAAAGTACGGATCTAAAATGAATAGCCAAGCATAAGAATATTTTGGAACATGGTGCCATAGAACAATAGTGCCCGACCTTATCTCATATACAAGCTAAAAATAACACTAAAAAGGTTAAGCATAGCACTCAATTCTAATTTTTGCTATATACATCGCCAGATCGTATTTTCAATTGCAGCAAGGCAGAGTATGGCGCTCAATACAGAAACACTAATGGAGAAACGATGCTGCAAACCACGGGCTGCAGCGCAAGGATGGAATTTTGCATTGTATTATTGGGTTGGTGCCTGGTGGCCTAAGTAGGGTCGAAGGACGTCAAGTTCAGTCTATTGGCGCATTAGTTCAAATTTGCGGTAGCACCAACGCCTTTTGAAAATTCTACCGCCGTTTGGCAAATAGCTAAGTCGTGTGGTAAGACGCCAGCTACTAAAAAAATCTATTTTAAAGAATCCCCTCTGTCAAGTGGATCAGACTGCCGGCTAGGAGATAGGGACTACATAGCATAGCAAAAAGCCATTTATAACAATTAACGCGTGACATGAAGAAATGCTGCAGGGATATGGATGTCGGAACATTTATTTCGCAGAACATTTAATCCTACGATTTCTTCTGGTACACGATTAATGCAGGGGCTCAACTTTAACTGACTGAAATCGTTAATTTTTTGAGACCGGAATAAATGTGGAACCGTAACCAAAAACCTAACTACAGACAACAGAGAATTTAAAGCAATATTTTCTGGCGGAATTTATTCCTGCGACATTCCATCCATGACTTTTATTTCTGCAGGGATTATTCTAAAATAACAGATGACGTCAATAGGCGCAAGCTGGATATGGAAAGGTAACAGGCACAAGAGGATAGGTAACAAGTATGCTTGAAGCAAAATTCAAGTCTTTAGTTTGACAATAGTTGTGCTTGCAGCCTTTCACGACATTCAGGTAAGGTTTTATTCGGAAACAAGCTTCCGTCGTAATATATATGCAAATCAAATAGCATGCATTGTTATATGACTAAGTCTTGTGTTACATAAATGCAGTGCTCTCTACAGTATTACACAAGTTTTCCTTTGCCTGTCGAGTAAAATAAATCCTTGTTTATTCACTGCTCATGGTGTGGTGCTTATTGTTAATAATAAAAGCTATCTTGAAAATAAATTCCAACTGCATATCGCGGAAAGGCAAAAAACTAACGAAATGTGAATATAGTAGGCACAAAAGTTCCTTCATATTTCTTTTCTATTTTTATTAATACTATCGTTTCATTGGAAAAATCCTTTTGAAATGTTCAATGACATTACTTATTAAAGATTAGAGGAAATGTGTATTGTCTGATAAACTACATTCATAATTATCATCTATTACGACAAAAAAGCTAACTACGAGCTGGTAGTATGAAGGGAAGTGCGTTCAAATGACATAAGCAGAGATCGGATGGATACAAATATCGATTTAACTATTGACATTTCATTGGCGACTTTATGCTTGGTTGCGTCATCCAAACCGGTAATGACGTAAAATGATACGCAACCGCATACCAGCATATATTCCAAACATGGACAAGTTTAAGACACACCAATCTGAAATCTAAGAACGTAAAATGCTACGCAACCGCATGCCAGCATAAAATCCAAACATGGACAAAAGTAAGGTACACCAATCTCCAATGTAATTCTGACGCTACTTTACTTTAGAACGTGGATGCGTTTTTAATAAGTGTTGTCATGGAACAAGAACTATTTTACATACAAAACGCGTAAAACTTCCCTGGAAGCTATGATTCCTTCGTGTCAGGACAATGGAATGATTGGATATATATATATAAATCCAACGGAAGTGTAACTAAGAATCGAAACTCAACCAGAATTTTACGAAGCAATATATTTGGTATATCGAAGAAAACTAGGCAGGATGTGTTCTTTTATCTATGCGAAATTACTATACATATTTATTATTGAATATATTGAATCAAACGTAGGAACATTTTTTCATGAAACTTGTTTACCGATGCTCTAATTATTTCAGCGTGACGTATTCATAAGTCTGAACAACATTCATTCAGCTGGCCAATAAAGCATCGAAAAGCTATCGATGATTCAAGTACAGTTTCAAGTTTTATTACAGTACTTGACTATTCCCAAGAATCCTGACAATATTTTTCAACTTACGAAAGGGCAACTATGATCCAAAACACAGTCTGATCTTTTTGATAATATTATAACACGAAGCACTCGAGTCCGCAGAAGTTCGGTCGTGTTCAATTTCAAATATGGAACCGAGGTTATTACGGTAAACTTACCGAGGCAAACGAACCGCCTACCTACTTGACTACACATATAATTCACTCCTAGTTTTAAATGAGGGAGACGAGAAGAAAGCAGGGAATTCTCAAAGGCGTGCCATAAATTATGTGAATAACCATAAATGGAGAAGTTATTCCAATTTAGGCGACGAAAATGCGTAAATGGAATGGATCATGGCAATAAATGATGCTGTGGATCATAGCTTCTGACGTGACCAAGGACAAAAGACAAAAATATCGATAACATAAATCTTTTACTGTAAACACAATCATACCTCGTTGACTCAATTGCTTGTCATTTATTAATAACTGGGGTTGGATACCAAAAAAGCGTTAAATTGCACAATTGAGTACAGAGGCGTCCTGCGCTATTTGGGTTGGCTCGCAAAGTGTCAAATAACCAGATCTTGGCTGTAAAACTACTATTAACCGGTGCTACAAGATTTTCGCGAATGACAACTCCTACCTAGGCCAAAGGTAAGTTCTACAAATAACAAACCAAATGATAGTAATATAATAAACTCTGCGCATTGACGTCGACAGCAATAAACTTTGCTCCCAGTCCAAGAAAAATGATGATGGTGCGCATTAAAAGACGACCACAGAGTACATAAATAAAAATAGTACAACAGACTTGAAAGGTTGATATTAATCTTCCGCAACATTCATCTTTTTATGGCAAGATATATGGCTCTAGCCATTACACAAATGCTTTGCGGAAACCATTAAGCAGTCAAGAGGCATTTCGAAACATACAAATAAAGACATCGCCTGATTTCTACGTAACGTTAGCTACAGAAATCTGTTCCAACATGAACCATAAGAAATTTAGCAACGACGGCAAACTTTATACCTTAGTAGTGTATTTGGACGTACCTGTGGCGTATAGTGATAAGAATACTCTTGCTCGGGGAACTGAGCTACACCGGCGCCGCACAATACACCATCTCCTGCCGGCGTAGGATACGGTAAATGGTCGTGGGTATTCGTGATGTTGAGGAATTTGTCTTCGGTTTGAGGAAAAGGGTGACTGCTCGTGGTGTTAACGTACGGATTGTGCGCACTTTGATCCGGGGGCAGAAATACCATTTTCCTACTTTATTCGATATTTAAGTGAGTTCTCGCAGTAGTAGTCAGGCAGACATTGTACTAATAATAAGTACAATAATACTAACAATAGTAATTGCACTAATAAGTTCTTCTCGATACTACAAAGCACCTATAAAAATATTTAATATAACAAATAGTAGTTTCGTATCATAGCTCTTACTGAAAATACCTTCACTATCTATAACTATGAGGCATATATTACAATGGATTTAACTCTATACACCTGTCTTAAGTGATTAGGTTAATGTTGTATCTTTTCTCACAAGCTATGCGAAAAGATCCTCTACAATTGCATTATCGGCAGCATTGTAATGATCCCTCTTCCGCTGTTTCCTACAACTGTAGAAATGTATGACCGAATTCCTCAGCGTGTGAGCGACCAAAAGTAGGCTGAGCTATTTGAAACAATGCTACTCTTGTATGTGTTCCCTTGTAGATACACGCAATGTGCAAACCTCTGAGCAATACAATAAAGCATTCAAACAACAACCATTGAGCAGTAAGCATATATCTGAACACAAAGACTATTAAGCAAAATAAAAGCCTGCTGTACTAATATTACTGAACCTTACTGAAATATATGTCCCACCTAGCCTGCGTAACACGACTAGTCGTGCGAAATCATGTTACTTGGACAGGATTCAAAATTGGAAAACAAATCTCCACGTCTAGTTTCTCTACGTGATCGAAATATGGTCCTCCAAACAGCGCTCACTGGCAAAAGCAGAAAATCTTCTTATATTTTATGACTAACAACTTTTTCCATCCTCTTGCCTTATCCTAGCATTGCTGTCTGTTTGCTTGTATACTGTCGTACATACCAGTAAACGAGATCACAGGCAATCTACCATACTTGAGTCTAACGATTATGGTTCTATCCGATCAATAGCAAAAAAACACGTCGTCAAAACGAGCATGTTAGACAGAAGGCGGCCCAGTCTTTCACTAAGGCTGGCATATATTCCACTTTCTCTCCTATTTGTGATTACTGTGCGGTAATATATACAGAACTAGATATAGAAAATAATATTATCATCAGGCGGGGTGTGTTATCTATTCCCTCGCCCTCTACTTGCCGAGTTATGAACTGGCGGAAAACTCTAAAGGTCACATAAACACAGTCTACCTTTGACCGATACGCGTCTAACAACTGACTGAACTGTGGTGCCGTACCGTTTGAATCGAGTTAACAAATGGATACAGTTGAAAAATCAATCGATAAGAGGAATAACTATAATGGAGACTAATGTCGTCATCCTATTCACTATACGTATGACGTATTGAATTATTTATTTTACACGGGCTATCGACAGTGACATCACCAAGGCAAATACTATATACTGCAGACTTGTTGAATAAAATTAATACAGGTTTTGAAATATTCAAATCGAAACAACTACATAAGGGTAGACTATAGGGCTTGAGACATTATCAAAGTCGTTTTAGAAAAGTTCTGAAATCGAGTTATGTAGTAATTAGCACAGTATTGACACCCTGTTGTGTGTCTTGTATTCCCAACTTCAAAAGCTTTTACGATGCTGAAATAATTACCGTACTAAATTCGAACTTACGCCGGACGTATCCACTGACAATAGCTTGTAGGCGCGAAGGGGACGAACTAACAGGTAAACGTAATGCTATCAAGGATGCTTTATTGTTATACGGATTGTTATATGAATAATTTCATAACCATCTCTGCGAATAAGAGGAAAACAATTTACACTATAATCCCGTAATGAATGGGCCCCCACGTATTCATCTACAATACAATGTAATTAGAACAACCAAGCCACCCTAATCAATAATAACGAATAGCTTATAAGAATAATATCATTTTCATTTACAATCAGGTATGCAAGGAGAGCTTGAGAATTAAAAGCATGAAGAATTAACCTATCCCAACCAGTTATGTGGAATATGGCTACTGTATATCGTGCAGATATACTATTATTGAAGAATTGACATATACTATTGTTAAAATTAGAGATGCATTTTCGGTAATATATCGTCATATTCATATATTTTTACGAAACGAAAATATCACTATACCACGCCATCGATCAGTTGAAAATGTCAACCGACGGACGTTACATCCGGCATGTGTAACTTTGCGTGTCTGACAATAGCCTTCGCCAAACAACAACTGGATTTAAGCTGTAGTATACAATTTTTATAAAAGTACGTATCTAATGCATATAGTAGTGAACTGAATTGTATGCAAAACGGAACATTTGGACATAGATCACTGTTAAAATACTGCAGAGTAAGCAGGAATACTGCGCTATTTCATGAGGGAGGATATGTACTTGTACGGTTGTAAGACTTAAAATATGAAGCATCAGGAACGAGTATCTTCTGCTGATGTAGTGAATTCCACTACATCAAAAACAGCATAACAGTACTTGTATCAGAATATAATTAGGTGGAAGTACAAGTGCCTTGGATGAACGATTACACGTCTACAATACTAGCTGGCGTTGTCATCCTACGAACATGATTAATATAATGGTCACTGGCTGTCACTGGCTCACAGCATTACCACATAGGGTAAAAAAACTGGTTATCTAACTTGGTTATTTTAGCGGACCCCTTCCTTTTGTTCTGTCCTGCGACTAAGAAAAGTTTGCAAGGTTCAGCAGCACGGAGATTTTGTTAACCGGTAAATAAAGATTGCTTTTGTGGCGAAGCGTTCGAGTGAAAATGCTGACGGCTTCCTTTCATGTCGGGTGCATCTTAACCCAAGACGGAAAAGGAATACAAAGTGCGCGTGACGCCATGGATTGCAAATAAATAACCTGTTTACGAATTGCCACTATCGTTACTTCGCCTTATTATTCACAAGCCATTGTAGAAAAACACTTGACACGATTAACTACGAATTCGAATTACTCACTTTCTGAACAAATAGCATGTAATAATGAGTGCCAAAATAAAATAAGGCTGAGTTTTTAACTGCAACGATATATATCATTTGTTATTCAAGTGGGGGTGTAAAGCAGTGGAAAAAATCCTGTGCGGAAAGGGTTAACGAAAATCGCGACATATCAAACAACACTCCGTCCCAGGCACGAAGCATTCCGCCTGCCTAACGTGCCGAATCGGGAATTAGTGAAGGGTGGGATAAAGTAAGAGAAAGAAATCAATCGAAGTGTTCAGTTCTATGATCGGTCACTTCAAGCAATGTGTAATTGCTTTCTTGCAAGTTGCAACCCCGTCATACTTTCAAACTTGTATACAAAAAAATAGCCTATAGCATTTCGAGTAATCAAAAATAAACACCACTTGCAGCTACACAAGCAAAGCACGTAGCTACAATAATGTTATGCATTGACTATGTACTTTTGCATATTTATACTGCACGGAGCCTCACCTACTGGTCAGTGAATTAATACGTGTGTCGACGTCGGACCTGCTGTATAGGAACCTACATTCGTGTTTATACAGTCCACGGTCCATTGCAACGGAACATATGAGGTCGATCATAGTTCGTACTTGGAGAAGTAGCCATATTTCAACTGTGTCTATATCTAATCTGTCTATATCGAACTTATTTCCCACGCCAAAATGTTTTTATATTTTTCAGACCTTTAGAAAATAGATAAAATTCGCGTAAAACACCACTCCCATCACACCCGCAGGCCCTGGGGAAATAACGAAGGCATGTAGATTGAAAATAGCTGAGGCTTGAGGTTCAGATATAGAAAATAGAGAAATAGTAAAGATATACGTTCAGGGATTGGTCTAAGCAACAGAAATCGTTCGAAAAATATGCTGAGGAGAATAAAGATTTATAGTAATGAATTATTAATATAATAATATTATTGCAAGTATTATTGGTGGCGGAAGTACTATTACTGGGACTTTTTTCAGTATAATATTATAATTCAATTGAGAACGAATTCTACTGGCCTTCGTTTTCGAATGACACTGCAAATCGTTGACAGAATGTCGTGCTAACTGATTCGAAAAACGTTAGAAACTGCATATAAATAGCCTCGTTCCGTCTCGAACTGGTGTAATCAAACGTCAAAAGTGACAAAATCAGTTCCGCTAAGCTCTCCAGTTGGCACGGAATCAAATATCGCAGAAAATATCTTTGGCTGAGCCATAAAGAGTCAACGTGAGCAACAGAAAATTCCTAGCAAATTAATCAGTCACTTGCCTTTAAAGTACGAAAGACAAATGTCAGATGTAAGTTCAAATGGAAAAGCAAGTGAATACCAGCGGGTTTCCGAAAATGGTAGCTATGATTAATCTATGAATGGCTTGGGCTGAACTCGACGTAATTCTTCCTTCATACTGGATATAGTTTATCAAAAAATATACATGAGTAGATAACTATAGGAAGTCAGTGGTAACTGGGTCATCTATAATATATTGTTATGTTGTGTATCAGTTCTTCTGCATGGAACCTCAGAATTAGCGCGCGGGAATCATAAATAACAATCCGATGTCACATGTAATACGGTTCTATGAAACACGTAATTCGCACTATATCACTATCTATCACTTCTAGTATACCCATATAAAGTTTTAGAAAGTGGCGCTCGTACTGCCCGAGTTACCTAAGTACTGGAATTAAACTAGGTTTCCGTTACCTAGGCCTTACACTGTCTACGCTCTTGCTCGAAATGTAGTATCCTGGAAATAGCAATCACCGAGGCACTGGAAAATTTGCGTATCATTACGGCAGGTTTATGGCGACACCGTTCGAGCGAGCGAGCCCTGCTACGTAAGAATGGATGCAGACGACCAGGTGTTACACATGGGGAAAAAAGGCAGGTCTAATGTACTTCGAATACTGAGCCAGGTCAACAATTTTCTTTCCTCTTTATTTTCTGTGAATGGATCACCATAACACCCCCCTCCCCCCCCTGAGTTTTGGCAACTAGAGATCCTCCACTCAAGGTTGTCTAGGAGGAGAATGTTGGAAGTGATCCACAATAAACACTGTATTTCTCTTCTCTACTATATTAACTGAATTTCTGGATAAATAGTGCTTTTACAAATAAAGTATCTGTCCTAGTTTAGACTAATTTAAATATTGTATAGTCCAGTACACTAGATGAACAAAACCAGTAATAGAACTTCATAGGCAAGAAAGCAAAACGAATAGTACCGATCTAACTGTATTAGGAACAACATCTCTCAATGTTTACATTATTTTCTGTAAGAGAGAAAATACCGTGCCAATACCAAAAAAAAATTTCTATCTCATTTTTCATCTCGAGAATTTATTTTGCGATGTTACTTACTCGTTACGTCAAGTTCCATTTTCCATGCCTGGGGCAAGACATTTCTACTGCTGTACGTGTCTGTACAGCATGTAAATATCGACGAATCACAGAGATAAAAGCATTCCTTTTGGAAAAAGGCAAAGCAGAGTCACGGAAAGGGGATTCCTATAGTACAGCAAAAAGGTTATGACGTTTCCCACATCACAAATAGAAATATCATTTTCTGACTCAATGATCTATAACTCTACTAACACATCCTTTAGGTTATAACCGTGACTGAGATGAATATCACAGGAAGAAATGTTACAAGAATTTGGCCATGGAATCTTTGTCGCATGGAACAATCATCACGAGGATGCCGCAGGATAATATTCAATTTTTTGAGGAATTAGTACTGTTTCCGGGTGGAATGTGGCTATTACACATTTAGGGTTAAGGGTAAAAGTTGCAACTGAAAAATAAAACTAATAATCTGCTTTAGCAATTTTAAGCACATGATTGTTATGATGCACTGAAAATAACTTCAAGCCGCAGTTATATGATGCATGGTCCATAAATACAAGTTAATTAGAAAATAAGGGTGACAGTATATTATCATCTGGAGTTTCTCTGTGCGATAAACATTCCATGGCTTAGTCCCAGAAATATTTATTCCTTCAACCATTTCTCCTTATACACTGATCCACAAAAGGTACATCGCAAACCTGGTGAGGCGCCTGCCTTATCAAACACATTCAAAATACATATATACTAGAAGATAAAGAATAAAAAAATTAATTCATTGATGTAATGTTTGGTAAGGATTAGTAACCGATCTTATCAATAATGATATGACACAATCTTATTAAATTCTCTTAATACTTTGTTATTATTTTTGGTGTCACATGTAACAATGCGACCCAGGGAAGTTACCCCATGCAACTAGGTGTATATCATCTTTATTTGTGAATAATATGCACTGCCAGAGATGACAGAAGTATATATTTTGACTGTACTAGCTGTAAACTCTAAAAGATTGGAACAATGGAATACTAGTTATACTAAATCTCCGCAAGACAAACATTGAGGAAAACCATACCTCTTTCAGATTCGGAACATGATGCAAAGGCCGTCCGCTTGCTGCAGCATCAGTAGGTGTCTGTTCACTCTTTTCCAATTCATTTTCAGCTTCATTCATTGCCACCTCTCTTGTTGGCACAGGCATGGCAAAATTACAGATGCAATTGTATGCTGCAGATCGAACACACTGACACAAGGCTTAAATTATGACTGCTGATACAACTGCACAAAGAAAATACACAGTATATTATGATCCAAAACAAATGATAGACTGAAAAAACAAATTCATGGATGTTTCAGTTCAGTAAGGACATTTATTAATGATTTACTAAAAGGCAAATACATACATGAAATATCAAGCATTCTTAATGATTTATTATTGACCAATGCATTGCAAGCCAGTGATATTAAAAAAGGAAGAATGAGTTTGCAATTTTTCAGCATTCGCACAATATGGAAATTATCAAATTGGCAGTCTTCTACGGGTCAAACGCACATTAGTAACATTTAGTAGCAGATAATTGCCATGTCCGTTGCATAAGAAATCGCAGACTGAAATAACATGACAACGATTAAAGATAATATATTATTGCTATGGTCGTACCATAACAACCTTTGCAAACATTCTTTTACTGACTAAGTAAACAATAAAGACTTGTGATGAAATTCGATAAGTAATGGCTGGGATAGCTCTAAAATCTAAATAATAGATAGCTCTCTACTGCCTTCTGCCGACAGGGTAAATTTGATACTGTCATCACGCGGTTGACTGAGCGAGAAGCGTGAATTCTTCCTAACTAAACTTTATATACAGTCTAAATAATATATTGCACAAAAACTTCTCACATTTCTTTCGAACTGGTTTTATTTTGCCGGTGGGTATTAGTTTTTCCACTGAAACCCGTTATATCTGACCAGAATGATTATGTTGCAGCACAAAAAATTATTAGGTAATAAATACAACCGGGAAATTTTTGAAAATTTCTTCCTGAGACTTTTAAGGCAACGAGTACCCAACTAACTTACATTAGAAACTGCAAATTGAAGCCTTAAAGAGTTTCTGGTCACTACACTATACATGTTATGACGCGTTTCCCTCCCCCTAGAATGAATTCTATTCAATGAAGTGAATATACTAAATGGAAAATGGATTGTTAATACATTGCTACATTGAATATTTAGCAGCGTGTATCAATATTTGCTAGGAGTATAAGGGGTTTACATGTCTTAGAAAGGTAAATTTTTATTTCATCGTAATATTTACAGTAATTTCAATTACCATTGCTTATATTCTTTATATGTATCCCATCAACTAATAATCCGTCTTTAAGCATGGAAAAATCATCGGAAACCCTGTTTCGTTTACTGGATGCGACCCCTGTAGATCGACCACGAAAACTTCCACCTGATGCATATGGACTGGTTGGATGAATTTTGGACGATTCGTTGTGGTTTACAGAGTCTGTAATGACAGACTGTGGCAAACTGGAAGTTGGCTGCGAATGGATTTGAGAAAAGGTGACATTTCCACTTTGTAAATTAGCCGGAACATAGTGAACAGTTGGCATTGCTACTTGCGGTTGCTGGCCATTGTGTGAAGATATCTGGAAGCCAAATTAAGAAGCACAGTTATTAATGACAATGGTTGAATATGGGTATTGTAATTACTTCCATTACAAACCAGACTCAAGTATCCCAATACACATGAAGCAGCGATAACACAAACCACTACTCCAAGTATGTTTAGAACGACTGAAGTCCAGAGCAGGTTCTGGAAATCCGTCAACACTTCATCACAACTGGTCACGCTATTCCACGAATGTGAAATAAATGCATTCCTTGAAAATTAATATACGTATATATTATACTGTATATATATAAATAGAGTAATTTACATGATCGAGCAAAGAATGTTCGAATGCCCGACTCACATCCAACTGGAACAGCAACTGCAACTTCTCTTCGGATATCTGTTATACATTTTCGTGGCATTATCGACACAGGGTGGGATGAAATCATGGCCTGTTGCGTAATAGCACAAACTCTGATCTATGTGCTTAATAAACAGGCGATATAAGGTTACACAGTATAAGGGTGTATTTGAAAGCTGAGAATATATGTATACTCGTATATTTTCACTTACATGTATTTCTTCAGCAGATATTCCGTCAGAAATCGATGCAATAACCGACAAAAACACAGCTGCACACAGAAATATTACGCTGGCAATCAGCTGAGAAAACAACAAAAGGAAATTTCGAATGAGTAATATATACGGTACTGTATACAGTGTACCGACAGCTCAATTAAAATACTATCGACTACCAAAATAAACAAGACTATGAAACTACAAATGTTAATACAGAATGTTACCAACGGCTTGCCAAAATGATGAAGAGAAAATCCCGTGAAACTGAATACCACCGCAAGCAGCATCTAGATGATGTCAGAATATTATATATACAGTATATATACTTTACATTTTACCAGCTCTAACTCAAACACCCACAGGAACTGCAGGCCAAAATGCTCCAGCTGCGGAATGAATAACCAAGATGTATGCCCTCAAGCCTATGCTGAAAATCAGGATCATTCCAATTGCTACAACGACTATACTTCTTATTGCATATCGGCGTTGTGTAATCGGATCTAAATAACAAAACTAGAATTGTACACAATTATGCAGAACTCCCGTTGTTGTCAATTGTGAAGTTGTCACATTATCACCATTAGCAACATCACCGAGCTCAGATCAATGCAGTGTATCATCTACATTCTAAATTGCATGTGATATATATATTCAAACTGCGTTCAACTGAATTCTGTTTAAGTCAGTATTCGAGAGAGCAGTGATTCGTGACGCGGAAAACAATAGTTATAATTGCGCGGTAAACGATAAAAACACGTAAACTGCAAGTAGCTTTTCATTAGCTAGATATTAACAACAAAAAACACGTAAATTGCAAGACTTTTTTATTGAAGCATAGCAGAAACAGTAAATTGAAATAATAAAATGGAAACGATTGAAATAATGGAAACAAGAAACGTAAGCAATAGTTCTTTGTATGACAGATTGGAGTCTGGGAATATCAGTGGCCTTCTGCTGGGAGACAATGGCTATGACTTGAAAGATTATGTGATGACAACTCTTGTGAATCCTGTTCAATGGGAAAAAATTGAATCAAGCCCACATAAAAACAAGGCCCTGAATAGAATGGGCATTGGAGTTTTAAAACAGAGGTTCCGGGTTTTGCATATACACATACGGATCTTGACAATACATTGGTTATAATAGTTGCAGTTGCTTGTATGCCATAATCACCAAACAGGATTTGCTTGATGAACTCATTCGAGTCTCCAATGATCCCAGAATTAGGGTTGACTAGTACAGCACTTGTGAAGTTATCTGAAAAATAGTTTTAAATATGTTAACAATAGTATTTAAACGTTTGAACCTGACGTAATTAGAATCAGGCTCGACTTTGACATAACTAAATTTAGGTANTACCTGGGTATATTCGATGTTGTTCTTGATCCATCATCATTATTTATTTGAGTCTGAATTAAGAAGGACCTTGCCTCCGGCCCAGAAGATCAAGTACTATCGTAGAGGCCTATTTTTATGGAAAGCCTTTTTCGAAAATCGAAAATACACAGGATTCTGGAGAAGAGTGCAATTATGGCGTAACAGATGACCATAAATGATGAGTCAGCAATATAGATTCTCGACAAGATACAGAACTTCCTTCTAACTTGGATTTTTATGCAGTGTCATCGCCTAATTGACAATTATCAGCATAAATTAGGGTTCCATTTAAAATATCATGCGCGAAATGTTCTTTCTTTTGTATATACAGTATTAGCAATTAATTGTGTTTTCTTATCGGTAATCTTTAAGGCATCACAGGAGTTGACAAATCACCACCTACAAAAAATTGTACTTGGAATCCTAAGAGAACGACAAAACTGTTTTGTATAGCCTCCGGATATATAGAACAATTTTGACCATCGCGGCATGATGCGTAATCAAAGGTCTCGAACCGAACCGTTAACCGAAGACGGGAACAAAACGCCCAACTTCTGATTCCAACAATCAGAACTGAGCCCCGAATTACCACTAATTCTGAAAATAAACAGGTTTGCTTCCAGGTCAGAAATACAAGAAACAATTCTCGTAACTATTATTCCCTCCTGTTCCAACAAAAAACAATTTTTTAAAGCAGTACTAGGAATAAGATGCTGCAAAGGCGTAGCTTACGAAATGTCCTGCGAGTTCCCAAACCCGAATCCTATTTCGGTAACATTGCGTTGCTCAATACAGTGAAATTTGTTCTTGAAGGGATGTTGGTAATAAGAACCTGAAGTCAGTCCAGTCAATGGGTCAGAAATCACTATTATTAGAACTAAAGGAATGAAAACTATATGTTGTTCCCGACTAGAGAGCACTGAACAAGATCCATTATTTCCAAGCAACCGACCAGCAATTTATCCAACATACCCTAATAGAGTTTTATTTTTTTGAAGCAGCTCTGTACAGAATTTGTAAGGTATCAATTAAATAATGTTAATTCATTACGGATATAATATTGTAATAAATATATACATGTCACTTATAAAATACATGGACCAACTATAATATCAGTTGATTCGAAACAACAAAATTTACACATCATAAAAGTGATCAGAAGCTGGAATATATTACTCAGATATCAAATATGAATTAATCACTGTGCCTAGAGCGCAGAAGAAACTTGATTTAAAGCTTTTTCACTTTTCAAAATGGAAATAATTTCAATTGATTTGGTCATTCTTTCTTGTGGATGATCACTAATGTTACCTGGAAGAAACTTGATCATCAATAGGAATTACAAACAACTAAAGAATTTTAATGCAATACTACAAAGTCCTTTAAACATCACATGATAATATCAGACGCTAACCAAACAGTGAATGTGCAATGCGTGGATAGCAATACCATGCCACAATGTAGCAATAAAACCAACCTACATATCAAAACACAAGCGTACAACACTGTCACAGCATTACCTATATCAATTTTTATATAACCATTTACAACCAAGACTAAATCGAATGTCCTAATACTACAGATAAGAGACATGATTCTTATTTTTGAATTTTCCTCGACTCCATTGAATTACTTATGTAACCAAATTGCTCAAAAATCATAAGCATCTACATTACAATATACCCTGGTATAGTGAAAATATATCATATTATTATTACATATACAACCATTGTTACTCTATCGGATAGTATAACAACCAAGAATGTTAATGAATCTAAAGCGGTTACCACCATTTGACATATACTAGGATTTACTCAGCCTAGTCTATTGCTAGATCAGAAACTATCATGCTCTAAGTTGTTTTCAATACAGTTTGTTGTACATATTACCAGCTGGTGCATTAGCCATACCATACATCCCCATACCTGGTTGCATTTGGGGCACAGGAGCACCATACTGGTTCATTTGCCCAGGCATTCCCATCATGTTAGCCTGCATCATGCCAGGTTGAGCCTGCATTGGCATTCCCATCATACCCTGGTTAATTGGGTTCATTCCTGCATGCTGTGCGGCCATGCCAGGCATTTGAGTATGCTGAATTCCTGGTATTTGTCCTGTTACATTCATGCCTCCCATACCCATAGTAATGTTGTTGACGCCGACTGGAATGGGCTGTCCACAATCCTGCTGCATCTGTCTCATTGATGGCTGAGCTGCTTTTTGAGACGATCTTCCAAAGTCTAAGTTGATGTTCACTCCTTTGACGTCCGACCATGTATTTGCCTTGGCAGATCTTGATCCGCTCACTGCTGATGGTGTGACAGATTGCCCGGGCTGAGTGACGCCCGCTGCCATAGGTTGCATCATCATTTGAGGTTGCGTGTATGCCATCGATTGATTTGCGGCCATCAGGTTAGCGTTATTTTGCGGGACGTTTACGACCGGTGACATCAAATTAACAGGGGTAGTCTGTAGTTGTGGAACAGGCGCTGCTGCTTGCATCATATTCATATTTGAAGGATTATTATAAGTCATGTTCAATTGCATGGGCGGAGGCAAATTAGGAGACATAAAGTTGTTACTGAAAAGATTCTGCTGGGGAGCTTGCGCTGTTGGGCTTAGAACCGATTGCGAATCCAGTATATTCACTGAATGAGAATCCACTCCATTAGATTGGAATGCTTCAAAGTCAGCAAAATCACCGTTTGCTGCTTTGGAATTGGGGGGAGGCACGGCTGTGGTGTTTCTGGAATTCGCAAGACTATCAAAGTCTGGAAATAAATCTTCAGCCACTCCTGAGGGTTTAGGTTTGACCGGTGATGCAAATAGGTCTAATGGATCGCTACTACTGGTGTTATTCGATGGTTTAGTCGGGGTAACTGATGGAGTCTGATCACCTGTGTACTGTGCCGCTGCACCTAGACTGACACGCTTGGATGTTGTTACTGGACGTCGAGGCTTCGAGTTGCTGTTGGATGAGGTCAAATCATATTTACTATCTGTGCGATCGTCAGCATAATCTTTTGGATTTGTAGCGACCTCTAAACTATCAACGGAAAAATTATACTTGACTCCTTTTGGTGAATTCCTATTGTTCCGCTCTGAATCGGACGGTTCAAAATCATCGCTGTAACCTATGGATCCGTTTGATTCGTTTCGACTGTGACGTGTTTTCGTTTTTGGAGATTCGTCTTGAAACGACGATCCAGATTGTTCTCTTTTATGATGCTTGTAGTGATCATCTTCGTCGTACCTTCCTTTTCCGAAACTTCCGAATTTGTAGTCTTCGTTTGACATTCCGACATATTTGTTTTTATTCTTCCTGGACTTTTTACGTTCCTCTCGCAGTCTGTCATTGTCCTTAAGAAAATGAACCAGTTCTTTCGATTTATTTCTGACGTTTACACCCTGATCCTTTCCGTGTTCATCATGAAATGTGAAGTTCTGGAGGGCTCTTAAATCGTTTACATGTTCGCGAGCGCTGGTCACAAATCGTTCTGAACCGTTTCGCAAAAGGTACGAAACGACCAGCAGTCCTTTGTAAATCCGACGCCAGTTGCTCCTGCCTTCGTGGAAAATCCGTTTCCACAGCATGCCCGTAACTTCATTGAAAGTTTCGTACATAAACGTGTCATTGGCTAGATCCTGCATCACAGTACCAGAAGGTCCCCACGGTTCGTCGTTCGTTGATTCCCTTACTCTGGCCTCCACTTCGGTGTAGTTCATAACTACGTTTGTTACCTTGTCGGTTAGTTCTCGCAACTTCCATGGTAGCAGGTTCATTTTCTAAACACCTTATCTGTGTCGAATTACGTACGATTTGTTCTATAAAATATGAACTCCAGACAATTAACGTGCTTTAGCTCTGCCTGTCTATTTTACCGGTTGACTTCCGCTGCTGTTTACGTGTGTAATGAACGTAACAATGTAAGGTCAGAAACAACAAGAAAATATAGCGGGTCGAGAACAAAAAGGCAGCACAGAGTTCGATGAGCAGTCGCGAAGGTTTGCTAAGGAACTTTCTTCTTTTTTCCGCATGAGTAAATCAGTGTTCTCCCTAGGGCGTGTTCGAACTCGAGTTATTTAACAACTGTAATAAGGACTCGTCTATGGCTGACTGGTTGTGTATAGAACTATACGTAGAGACCAGTACGATACAGAAAATATAAGATCAAATTACGAATGTTATTACATCACAATAGCGCGCCCACGTATTAGATGATTTGGGGACCGTTCGTATCACGTTAGTGCTAGACGTCACTAGCGCACAGAGATCAATACGAGGCGCATCACGTATCTTTTTTAAAACGCAGTCCTACAAGCAGAGTGAGAGAAATTCCTCGACTCTTGTTGGTTTCTTTTTCATATTACAGCGATAGCGTAAAACTTGCGTACGTTCCACGTGTCATTTTACGCAAGAAAGTTTCAGGAAAGTTTAGTCAACTGATGGCGTCCTAAACCACAGTCGCTACTTTATAAAATATGTTTTTTTTCTATTGCTGAACGAATAGTGCTCGTGAAAAATTTAACAGTATTTTGTACTAATGATTATCTAGCAAGCCTGTGTTAATTTTAATTTAACAAATGTAATGAAATCCAATCACCACAGTTTATCCTGCCGACCTACCTACATCGCATTCTAGTGACAAGTCTGTAAATATACTTCTAGGCTTTTTGGAATATTTTTCTTGGTATTTTTTTCACCATCCAACATACTGATTACTCCCAAATCTTATCAATCTTGCAGCGTTATTATTTAGCATTCCTGCTACACCTTGATGGATTTATTTCGATAAGCTGACTGATTGATGATGAATTTTTAAAAAATATATGTAATGCACGATAACCGGATTAAGATTAGGGATTATGGTCAAATATTCTTAGCAGGATCGTTAATGGAATCAACATATGTACAGGTGTAAATGGCATGTAGTTCGCGCCTGATTGTCTTCTTCTTATCGCGCCCTTTTATGGACCGCTGTCATAACAATACTTGATTACTTATTTCCAGCGCTCCAACGGCGCACTATTCCGCTCAGTTTGGCAACCGAGATAATGTGAAACAAAGAAGATTTACGTGCCTGAAGGGCGGCACCGTTCTTTATCTATTGTTATGGCTCCTTTGGTCTATCTTTTCACTTGTTATAATTACCTTGCATTGTAATTGACCACTCCCTATTTTCATTTGGAAGTCGTAAAATTGGCACACGACAACCTCTTCGGTATATATATAAATCAGGAGTCAAAAGGAGATCTTTGTTTGTAGCTATACTGGTAGCTGTTGTGATTGTTGTTGTTAGCCATTTTTTACTGAACATGTGTTATTATGAACTTTGCCTGCCACTTTTTCTTCTCTGGCTAAGTGTTGGAGCTCGTAAGTTTTAATACATTAGAATTTTATTCTCTTTTGAATAAATTGTAGTTCAGAGATAATTTTTGATCATCACCATCTGTTTAGGGTCGACTCCACTTCACAAAAACTGCATCGCAAGCGACGGAACATCCTACAGCGTTACTGAATCTTGGATTCCAAAGCTGAACTTCCGCACCGATTCTTGCATCACCTGCATCTGTCATGAGGTACATGAAAAATCTTTTCATCCTAAACGTATATTGGCAGATTAGAAAATTTCAACCTATATTTTCGTAATATAATTTTGATGTGCTAATGTAAATCTGGCTCTAAAGCGTAGGTGACCTTAACCGTATTCCTTATTACTACATAAAGGACGCAATAGTGAAGTGCAAGAAGACTCATTGTTCAATGTTATCGTGCTCAAGCGATGCTAGTCAAGACAAGTGTTGTTCCCATTGCATGACGCAATTGCCGATGACCAATGCTCTAGAAAGTTCACTAATAACTGCACTTCCGAAACCAAAAGTAGACAAGCACGGAAGAAAGCAGGAAGCTGACACAGTTCCCTCAATGTCTTCATCACGCGCCACTCATCCTTCGCAACAAAGGGAAGCGGGGTTGTGGCGCCAGCGCCTTATTGAATTCCACGAGGAGACGACCACGACTTTCACGCCGAAGGCTACAACAACAGTGCCCTTATCACGCGAGTCTGCAGTCTTGAGATTATCCTATAATCGTCAGCAGGTAAATGAGAAGAGACGACAACCGAATTCAGCTGCAAATTGGCGCCTGTCAACAAAACGAATGCAGACGGAAAGGCGAATGCGAATGTCCTTAACGACGTACGATCGCCCGACAACGTCTTCACGAAATAATAACAATCTAGGTTTTGGTGACATGACGCAGATATTTTCCGTATTTGGACTACTCAAGGCAGACACCGTAACCCCTGCCCTCCAGTCCTCCGCACTTCATGCACTTACACCTTGTCGGGTTGAAGCACCTGGGGAGAAAGTGACAAAAAGCCAAGTATATCAGCATGGTGACTGGTGGAAGACCACTCTCCCTATTCTCGGTGAAAATAAATGCGTAAAATGTACATGTGAGGTGAGAGGATATTTTTATATAAGAATGGTTTACCTAAGCAAGTAACAGACCAAGCCGTATGTTAGTTAATAAGTAATACAATATTGCTGTAGATTTAGGTTTTATTTTTTTACAGAGTGGTGAAGTAAAATGCCGGATACCCAAATGTACTCCACGCCACTCCCTTCCTTGTTCTAAACCGATTACAACTCCAGGAAAGTGTTGTGCATCGTGTCCGACTGTCATTACCCAAAAACCACTCTCCACTGGTGTTGATTCAACTAACACGCATTCAGAATATGGCATTAGACAGGAGAAAAAGAATGGTTGCAATGGAAAGTTCTATCCTCTGATTTATCGGTTTATTTATGAAATAAATGAAATCGATTTGGACCCAAGTGATTTGAAATCGAATGAACCCAGAAGCTATGTCATTGCCATTCGACAGAGAGACATCGTCGAGATTTATAACTGGACAATGGGCAAGGGTGAGAAAAGTTTTTAAATTTCTTCAAAGGTGTTATGGAGAGCCGGTAAATTATCCCATTATCTCATTATTAGACAATCATCTTCATCGACGTCACGTAATACGAGTTCGAAGTTCAAGGTTCAAACGATACAACGAAATGTCCACTCCAGGTGGAGAATTCCAATTGTGGAGTGCAACCTCTGACGGTTAGTAACTAAGTATAAACTAATGTAATATAAGTTGTGTGATACGATATACAATGCGTTGATTCCTTCAATCTTTTATGAAACAGTAAAAATATAGATTAGGTGACAACAGGTATATACGATACAATACCACTACAAATTTGTAATTTCATGAGAATCTCGTACTCGTTAGGGATTCCAACCTAACTTAACCCTTAACTGTAGCATATATACCGAATTTCTTAGTGCATGTGGACACTCTAGACTCGAATCATATCCCATCTTTTATTTTAGCACGATTACAGAAGTTCGAGCGAAGGGAAGAAAAATGGAGCGGTTCATGCAAATCTAGATGCAGAGACCGTTTACGTCGAATGGTAACGCGCCTGCTCTTGAAATCCCCGGAGAGGGTTAAGTGTGCCATGCTCAATCACAGCGATGCGGTTATCTGAGTATTGTTTATACTGCAAGAAACCTGTAACCGGTAGAAATTTCCGATGTGCAGGACAATTCTATTCCGATACAGTACGGTGACCTGATGACACTGATGCGGTTCAAATTACGTTCATGTATGCCAGTAGGCGAGGCAATTGCGGTAGCCCTTTATTATTTTCCCAGGCGTTTTGGACGCCCCAAAGCCCAAACGTAAAGATCACCGCCAAAACACATTTATCTATATAAGAATATTTGTTTCACATTTGACTTTTGACCTCTTTGTATATAACCGCTTTTCTACGACTAATTTGAGCTAGTTATGTTCCTGTTACTTGTGTTAATTGAATTGTGATGAATTCCCTTATAGTAATCGTGACGTTAGTACGGTACTGTGCTTTACGGCATCTATATTGCATCATTGCCATAACGTAACTCCCTTTACCTTGTACCTTTACCGAGAAGAGATTTCCAGGATATACCGGGTTGTTCGTTGGCAACGTCTGAAGCTTGTGAATCGAACAAAGACTGAAAATACATCACCTTCCTGCACGAGACATTGGCGAGGCGTCTCCAGTACCCGAAGAATTTTTGGATCCCTTAACTTTCGACATCATGCGAAATCCCGTTTTGTTGCCAAGTGGCCACACAATAGACGGGATGACCTTGGAGAAACATACAAGTTCTCAGGCGGAGAGAGGAAAGATTGCGAGCGACCCATTCACTGGTATTGTTTTTGACGAATCTTCGAAGCCTATACCGAACGCTAAACTCAAAGAAAGGCTAGATAAATATTTTTATCAAAGGAAGAAAAATAATTCTGGAAAGACCTTACCAATAGATCACTCGATAACGGAGACCAATAGTAAATTTAGAGAACTATACAAAAGAAAACTCGGAAATGAATGTTCTAGGCCTTGTCAGAAATTTAAATCTGAATTGCAATATCAGCCAATGACCTTTTATGATTCAAATTTAATTTCTAGTCACGAAGCAACATTGTCTTCGAGTCTAGGTGCCTCTCTAACAAACATGTATCGAAACACAGACGCACTTTTTAGAACTCTATTCTATTGTAATCGTAAAAGCGAGTCCAAAATTATATATCCTGCTTGCAAGTCGGCTGTTAGACCTGTTCCTGATGGTACTGACATTCGTGTACCACCTCCCTTTTCTGTAGATGATGAGTCTTTATTAAGTAACAGACCTTCCTATGCTGATGAAACTGAAGTCAGTGCTGCAGACTTAAAAATTCAGCTCATTTTATTGACATGTATCTATGTGTAACACATATATAGTTTACTGCCCATCACACGCAAGTTAGAATGTAGATGATACGGGTGATTGATGTGAACTAAGCACGGTGATGCTAGTAGTGATAATGTGACAACTTTACAATTAACAACAACGGGAGTTCTGCATAATTGTGTACAATTCTAGTTTATTTATGCATTTGTAAGATAACATCTACATTCTGTGAAAATTATAAAGCACAATAAGAACTAAGTCCCGTTCAACGCTTTAAAATAATACACTTCATTGGCAGAATTATGAGTACCATTTTAGCAATGTAAGCAAGCTCGGAAAATAGGAAACTGGGACGTAATGCACCCAGTCCTGTCGGGTGGACTTAGTGCGAAGCCACTGCACCACGGCAAGGTGCCACCCTGAGCAGTGGGTTTATTTAAGAATAAACCCTCACGCAGGTAGACAGGTTCACTGCGTGAAGAAAAGACTCTACCCAAACAAGGGATAATTAGTAGGGGAAATTACCTACTAGAAGAGTATACCAAGGG